>JAQNBH010000016.1:44239025-44474025 GCA_028752905.1 Cladorhizidae sp. MBARI D1340-BT2 | reverse complement strand
TAGTTCTTTGTTTCTAGATTCTCCCTCTCTTTGCATGTGATGGTGTAAAGTAGCACTCGTTATATTAGTTTGATTAACTTTTGTAGGCCACAACTCCAGCCACACACACCACAAACCCAAAGCTCATACCTTAGCTAAAACTCACACCAGAAGGCTTTTATCTGCCAAAATGTTTTAGTTGTTATTAGAAACCAAGGATGTTTTACATCCTTTGCTAATCCTTTGCTAAGGTATGCCTTTGCTAAAGTATGGTTTACATTATTTGCTAAGGTATGCTTTACATCCTTTGCTAAGGTATGCTTTACTCCTATGCTAAGGTAGTAAACTGGCAGCACAAAAAAAATCGTTGAATGTGAGAAAAAACACTTGAAATTGATGTTCAAAATTTCTTATCTCTTTTCCAACTCTTCCACCTAACTTGTGTAAAAACTCCTTTGAACTTTTTAACTTGAGGGGAAGGGGGTTCTATAAACTATACGTGATGCCTTATCCAAAAAAAACTTGTGTAAAATACCGGAAAATTCAAAATGTTCCAACCTCAATATTTTGTAGCATCTAATCTGGTACTTACTACAGTAAAAAGGCATGGGTACCAGATATTGTCGAAATAAATATAAATAATCAGAATTAAGGAAAGACAACATGTGTTGTAAAGAGTGAATGACCAATGCTCAATTCTTTTCGTTGATTTTTTGAGTTTCTCGGCTCCTGGAAAACTGTTACCAGGTCAATAGGCTATAACTGATCGTATAGCAAAATATCTGCAGTTTAGTTGGTTGCTGTGCAACTGCTACCAATTCCTCGAGATATGCACAGTGTACAACAACAGTAAGCCAATAGAATGACTTTTTCGATAATCTGCTTAAAATTTAAGTTGATTATTGAGAAAGTCATTGAATCTGTACAATACATAGCTACTAGCTATGTGTTGAGACTGAGAGTTTGTTGGGAGAACAATAAACAAAACAAATTAGAAAAAGTATTTGTAAAGCTTGGGAGACATTGCAGGTTACACTTGGTTTAGTCCTCTACCATTCAAATACAATAACAGCAACAACAACAAAACAAATAATGAAACAAGCAATTTAAAAAAGACTGTTCTGATATAGACTCAACCATTAAATGACAATTTACCTTTGGTATATATGATTAAAAATGAGAGGTCATGTAACTGGTTGTATTCTAGTGGACAGTCTTGTTTCCTTTTTTTAACCGATATAGATGTTGTTTTTATTTCATTTTTGTAGTATTAAGGTTGAGCAGTTGTCTGCTGTGGCAACGTTGAGAGTTTCTCTAGTCAGAGGTACTTTGCTCTAGTCTAGCAGCTGTGATAGTTATACATCCAGCAGGAGCAAACTTGCTCTGACAATTCTGTATCGAGTGTAATATTCTGAGCATTTATTTTATCAGTCAATTAGTACACATACATGTATATAATAACAATTAATAATCAATTCTGCCAACTTCTCAAACATGCACACATAGACTCACATACTCACTCACTTATTATCATTCATTCATTCATCATTCATTAATCATTAATTATTATAGCTTTCGCCAACTCTTTCTAGTTCTTATCATACCTTATACAAGTCAAACTTATCCTCTTTTGACACTTTTATATTTAACAAATTCTCAGTTGATGTATTCCAGACTTCAGCAAGAATATTTTTATCATCATTATTCTCATTGCATAACTATTCGAGTCAGTCCCTTGGTAAGGATTACCACAGTTCATTTCTAAGACTAGAAAAAAGTTTCAAGGAGAATTATCCAGAACTACCAAACAGTAGATGGTGCCTACACATGATGGTCTGAAGAACCTGCTTTCAGGATGCTTGTGGGAGCAATTTTTCTTTCGCCCATGTTGATTCTGATACCATTTCTTGGTCAACAATTTACTAAACTTAGGAAAAATTCAGGGTGTATATGTAATTTGATAATGCGATTTCGCTACAAACGGTTGGGTGTGAAAGGAGAAGAATTCAGTCACAGATTACAGTATTTTGAAAAGAGGGCTGCAAATGTCAAAGATGGTCTTGCAAGCTGCACCCTCAAGTAGCTGCTGGAAAGGTTAGGATGCTGCGTGGAAATACCTGGCAAAAGTTGTAATTTTGTTGTCGGATGTTGGATTGCATGGTGTTTTATTATGAAGAATAGAAATCTAGTTGATAAAGGATATGATAACATTAGCCAGTCAGAAAGGAAGATTTTGTGCAACCATCAGAACCCCTCTGCATCTGCCAATGAAACCAATGCAAAATATACATTATATTATGCTACCCTAGGTTACTTACACTGGAGTGAAGCTCAAATTGCAGGTACACTGGAGTGAAGCTCAAATTGCAGGGAGATGAACAAAATAATGAAAAATTGATTGGTAAAGGGTCTGGCTTTGCAGACCAAGGGCACACCCCTCTCCCACCACAAAGAGGGGGTGGGAGTGGGGGTGGGGGGAACAAAACAAAAAGCAAAAGAAAAGAAAATGTACAAACAACCAATAAAAAAAACTTTTTATGAAACTAAAAGAGGCTGTTCACTTGAAAAAGTGCCTTAGGAAACATGTTTAAATTCCTGAAGAAATCTTTTTGGGTACCTGTACAAATATTTAATATAATCTCTACATATATACCAGGGAAAAGCAATGAAGTGTGTACAAATTAATAGACTCTGTAACCAAACTAGCTAACTTGTTCACAGCACAAGTGTTAACATCTATTAGTGTAAAAGACCATCCTCGATTAGCTCGACCTTCTTAGTTCCCTTATCTTAAACATCCTCATATATTCCATTGTCAGTTTTCACAAAATGCCTGCAAAGGAGAAAATCAGAAAAGAGAAAATAGTTCAGCGAATCCCCGTTCCTTGATTTAAATACACTCTTTTGCTAGTAGATGGATGGCATATGTGAGAAAACAGAGTTGCAGGTCAACAGATACTGTAATCAGATTTTATAGCATCTATTGAGTATTCCCACCATCCTGGTATCAACATGACATTTACATTTTTGGAATACACTAGACTCCTTCGACCAGCAAGATATTTTGTATTAGATACTCATAGTTAATAAAATTTTCCAGAAACAAATACACTAAGCTGAATTGTTAGCTGAATTGTTGTATATATAAGAATTATAAGGAAACCAAAAAGCTATCTGTTGCTTTTTGTAAAGAGAATGAGAGTCAATCATATCAGATATAGTCAATTGCTGAAAAATTCTATGGTTCACATAAGAATTTCATAATACTTTCAGAATGACGCAAATGGCTACAAAACCTCCACCTGTTGTGCAGTACATAATTACCATAGAATACGTACTAAGCGCCCATGAGCGCTCAACCACTCACCTCCAAAATCAGCTTGGTGGGCGCTTGCATCAGCAACCAATGAAATGAAAAATGTTGCTCCATATAACGTGCATTAAACTTTGAACTCAGATTTGCACATAGATTTCGTGCTCAAGCGAGCAAATAACAAAGTTTATTGTTGCATCGCATGCATGCTAGCTAGTTATTGTTCGTAGCTAACTATTTATTTCTATTCTTCGTCCTCCTCTTCAGGTTCGTCCCGGACCTCCACCTCATCAGCTTCACCATTAGTCACCTCAGCCAAGGGATCTTCGTCATCTGTGCTCTCCTCTCATGCTATATAGCTAGTTATTGTTCGTAGCTAACTATTTTTTTCTACTCTTCGTCCTCCTCTTCAGGTTCGTCCCAGCCCTCCACCTCATCAGCTTCACCATCAGTCACCTCATCAAAGGGATCTTCGTCATCTGCGCTCTCCTCCTCAATCTCCTTCGGAATGCATTCCCTGATGTATTGGTCCTCAGAACCGTCTATATTGTTGGAGATCCTGCAGTATAGGCTATCATGTCTTTGGAAATAGACTCACATGCAGCAGAGACCCAATCTATAGCATCCTGTCTTGAGGGGGACTTCAAGTTGCCCTCTTGGTCCTGCAAGAGCTTGAGATTCTCCTCCACTCCATCCACAGTTCCCTCATTTTGTCCTTGAAGGGCTTGTTGACTGAAACATCCATTGGCTGTGCCAGGGATGTACAGCCACCTACACAAAATGGAGGGAATCATTTGTTGCATCACTATTAAAATTGGTCCACTACCTGGGATGAATACAAGGTCGATTTCCAACTCTTCAGCAACATCCTTGGTGTCGGCACACTTGTGCGGGAGATAGCTATCAAGGACTAAGAGTCGCCGGTTGCCATAAGAAGACTTTCCCCACACCCTACGTAGCCAGCTGTGCACTGTTGGGTGAGCCATCAGCCATTTTCGGTGGCAGTGACCTCAGGAATACGAAGTGCACTACCAATACGTGGGCAAATCTTCCATTTTTCTCCTTGAAGATGATGACAGCAGGGAGTTTGGTTCTATCTCCGGTCACACACAAGGCTACTGTCAAACCCTTCTTTTGGGCACCAGTGGTAGCACTGCGAACACTTCGCTCTTCAGAACAACTGTTGGTGGCAGAATGTGCTGAATCAAACCTAGTGAAGGTAAAATTACAAGTTGTCAGTGTAAACAAGTTGTCAGTGTAAAAAATGCTTACCTGCACATTGTCTGATCCATGTTGATTTCTGAATTTCTATAGTCGAGAAGCTCTCGGTATTGGAAGATGGTTCTCCAAAAATGGGAAAGCTGCACTCTATAGTCCTCTGGCATGTATTCGTTCACCGCATGTAACTAACATTCCACCTTTTCTTCCAGCCATGCAGCCACATAGGATATGCAAGGAAGCCTATGCTCTAAGCAATGTGCAAGGCTTTCTCAAGGTCTTTGTTCAGAACAGCCCTGTCTTCGGAATGCTCCAATTCTAGGTAATCGAAGACCTCTGAGTCCACTTGTTGATTGAAGCTGCTCCTCCATAATGCAGTTTCCTCTTCTTCTTCCCACCACCATCATATTTTTCATTCCACTCTCTTACTCTCTTTCTGTCTACTCCATATTTTCTAGCAGTTGCTGACACATTTTGCATTCCTTGTCCCCTGTACCATTCTACAACCTCTACTTTGAAACTCACTGTGTAACTTGTCAGTTTCTTCCCAGCATGACTCTGTGCCACCTCTTTTTAGGTGTGTGGGCAGCTGTCCATAATGTTTTGTACGTGTGCGCGTGTACCTAAAAAAAAATATATATATATATATATATTTTTTAACTATCACTATACGCATGATTCGATCTTAGAAGCTGCCGCATACGGAATCTGGTGGGCGCTTACCACATCAATGGGCGTTTAGTCCAAATCGCTCTGATCAGGGAAGTGGGCGCTTACTAAATACTCTATGGTACATAATAAAATCTCCTATTTATCCATTTCCCTTTCATTCTTGATAATCATGCTATATGCATAGTATAATAGTAGCAGAGGTATTTACTCCATAGAGACTGAAGTTGGAGGTGCCACATGTCCTGTAGTATTACTTCTCCTCCGCACAATATAGTAGGCCACTCCAACTAATGTCAACAGCATCACCAAGACCAGTCCCACTACTGCACCACCCACTGCTATACCAATAACACCTTTCCTAGAGAGAACTTCAGATTCAGTTTCCAAGACCTCCGGGAAGACTACGAATTAAAACAAAACATATATCACCACATGCCTTTCTCAGTACACCAGCCACAAACCTTATATGGCAGATTGTGGTCACAGAAAAATATCCTTTCAATAAATCGCACCGTAGTACAGTTAGCTTTAGTGAGGAGAAGTGATGCAAATATTTTCTATCATTTTATGGACTTGATAAATACGGATCTTATGTTCTACTGCATAAGCATTAATTTTTGGGCCAACCACAAGTATACGCATGCACTGAAATGGGCTGCAAACCTTCTATTAAGAGAATGCAATGAGTATTGTTGAAAGTAAATCACTGAGTGTGCTAGCACTGTCAACATTGGTTTGACCCACATTTAGACAACTAAACACACACATACAAATTTTAAAAAATCATATCTTAATTTTTACAGCTTCTTCGCAGTCTAAATGGTATTTCAGGCTTAATAACTTTCAAAAACATTTCCAGCATGCCTGAATCATTCACCAAGGTAGCAACAGACCTCATTCCTGAAATTTGTCTCCAAGATTTATCCTACTTAAATTATTTTGTCTGTTCTTTCCAACACAGTGCATTCATGAGAATTTTTGTACCAGTAGGCTCCAATGCCTTATCATGACTAGTCTATTTCTTGAATGTGGAAAAGCCAAATGAGTCAAACTATAAAGGTCCTGGCTCATGCACTATATTATAACATGTGACTGATCAAGAGAATTCTGTTCCAAGAAAAGATTAAGGGGACAACATTTGCTGTCTACTTTCTGGAGTTTTCAAAAAATGTATGGAATCTTATATTCTATGTAGCTGGCTCTAATAACAAGACATGGTATGTGCTGATTTGTGTCGAGTAGGAGAGCAGTTAAAAATGTTTTCAAAGGTGACACACACTTGCTGGATTCACTGAGGCTTGAACATTGTATAACTTGGACCATATAAAGAAACAACAAATAAAATAAACAAACAAACAAAAACAACAACTAGAACTTTACTACATTGGATTGGCTTTTCCAAAAGGTAGACTATATCCATCTACCGTAGGACGACACTTTACTTTATAAACCAATACTAAGCGGATTTTTTAAATCTGTATAATGATTGGTATACATGATTTCTTCATCTAACAGGTTGTGATTTACATTGGTATCATTTTTTTTTTTGACAAGTCAATCCAATACAGTTAATTAAAAATACTAACGTTTATCCACCAATATCCACCAACAATAAATAAAGCACATGGAAAAGCTAAAAAAATTCTTGAAATATTATGCAGAAATTATGAAATTTTCATTCATTACCCACACTTTTACACCTCACTTCTCCATATCAGTTTCCTTCAAGAAATAGAACCTCATGATGCACGACCATCTTTGACAGACCTACTAACTTTTTACTGCATTGACTGTTTATGATAAATAGCGAGGAGTGCTGTATGATTAGTTACTGTGGTTTTTCATGCATTTCATACGTTGGTAATACCAAAGGTATTGTATCGTCCTTTGTATTAACCACAATGTAATTGTATACTCCAGTATCATTAGTGGTTATACAAGACTTGCATTGTGAACCATACAAAAGTAGAATTTTGTGTTTGCAAGAAGTTCTAAGGAAAAGATTCCTAGTTGGATAGCAGATAACATCATTATTGCACTTAATATATTTTTGGTAATCAGATGGTGTTACACATCTATCCTCATACTCCACACTATCTAGCTGAAACGTCGGTTATCGAGAAATACCAGTTGATGACCAAGCACTAAAAACTTTGTTGCCAAACTTATTCTCTCACTATACTCAATTTCTTTGAGCTAGCATATCTTGGCTCAAGCTCAACAATGACAGGGAACAGGCATTGTGTGAAGCCAAATGACAATGTACTTGTGCATGCCTATAGACTGGGTTTTGGATTAATTGTGTACCACCTTGAATTGTATTTCCTCTCATTTAGTGTTAACTCAATTAGGTTGCTTGAACCCATGGTGACCATTCAAAGAAATATGATTATGTATAATTCATCCTACTTTGCAATAAAGAAGATTAATAGCAGCCAAATTTTAAAAAAAACTACATTATCAACAGCAAAAACAACAACAGTACCATGCCTACATAATTATGTTAAAAAACTTACCTGGACATCCTGATGGAGCGACACATACACCCTCATGTTCCGCCATCCCAGTGGGACATACACAACCAATCTCACACTGCAAAGTGCAGACTTGTGGTGGATCGTGATAGTTGTCGCAAGTGAGAGGACAGGCAGTGCCACAAGTTGTATACACCTTGTCATTAGGACAGCCTGGAGGTGTCATAACTGCAGTAGCTGAAACACAAATAGTTGCTCTATAAACATTATTAACCTGCGACAATAGCAGCAAAAACAATACAAAAATTATATAACCAAACTCAGAGTCACCAATATCAACCAATAACATGGGAGTTCAATAACATTCTCCATATGTGTTTGACACACATTTTAAATTGGCGAAGTCTAAAATATACACACCAAAAAGCTCATATCTCAGCTAAAGCTCATTTTGAAAGCTTCTTAGCCACACACTGAGTAGCTACAAAAATCTTCCCCATTAACTTAAATACTTCGTTAAGGTAGTCAACAAGTATTAGTCTTCAAATAATCAAATGCCCATTTCCTGTTTCTCTCCTTTATCCCCATGCATAACTTTTGGCTATAGGTCCATATAGAAATTTTGAGTCCAAATAATTATTATTGCAATGCCTTGTCACAAATAATCTGTAATTGAAATCAGAAATTAGTAAAGATCTCAATTCTATATTCCCCACATGAGATGCTAATGTGTGTATATATTATATAGTTGAGCCTAGATATAGCTGAGTATAAGGAGACTGACTTTAGTATGTTGTATATAGTATCAACTTAGTAAAGATGGCATCATGGTAAGGACATTATATGAAAATTAAATTACAGAGAGTTAATTCTAGAGCAGCAGCCAAGATTGGCAGCAGCATGTGCAATCAGTTGTATTTTTACCTTGCCATACTTGATACAAATGCCTCCTCCCTCCCACACACAATACATATGTTCATATAACTAGAGTGGTTTGTGATAATAATCTTACCTGCCAATTCAGCTAGATGCTCTAGGCTCATCAGCAATAAATATTCTTGATAAAAGCTAGAGTGTCTAGCCTAAACATTGGATAACAGATTTTAAGTTGATTATCTAGAAAGTTATTAGGTTTCAAGTGAGAATTCATACAGAGTGTTTATAAACAGTAAGCACCTCCATGTAATAAGTTCTGTTTCATCAATCAAGATTATGCTGTGTACTTTTCATGCTCTGAAAAAGTTCTCTGTTCTCTGGTGTAACTCTTGTCCTAGACTGCAGCAGCCATGAATAGCAGAATAACCAAGGAATTGTATTTTTACCTTGCCAAGGATTAAAGTATAGCGATGACTATCATTTGCAGACTAAAATTAATGGTAGCAAGCACTACCTTGCCTCTCTTTTAGCAATTTGATCTAGAAACAGGAGCAGCAGGGGGTATATAGCTTACTTTGTCTTTTACTACAAGTTTGACATTAAATATTTAATAGCCTTTAACGTTCACTAATATGATAGCGACCAGTAAACAGTCTCTCTCTGTGAGACAAGATCACGCAGAGCTAAATTTATCACTCATTTTATGTGTTTTCATCACCTATTTCAACAGAGTTGAGATCATTGACTGGGAAGTTTTAGGGAACCAGAAGATCAAGGTAAAGTGGAAGTATCAGCTGGACATTGAAACAACCAGAAAGTCCTAGACTAGAGCAAGGTTTATCTTGCCTACTTCATGTGAATGTGAGTAATAAGGTGTGTGTCACTTAAAATCAAGTCTTAACATTTACAGTAATCCAAACTTGGGAGCTCTGATGGCACCTTTGGCCACTAGCTACCAGAACACTACATGAATGACTTGAATAAAGGGCTAAAGTAGTAAAATATAAGACCTTGAATTGGCAGATCTCAAAACCATTAAAAGAGTGAAATAAAATTTGAAATTAGTTTTTCAAGGTCTTCCTATATGTTATAACTCTATTTTTCCCTCCCATAACTATTGAACAATATCAATGTCACTTTGTGTCGTTAGCATATCTAGATATTGCTTCTGAGCTTTCCTGTTTTCTCCTGGCATGTCCACTTTGTCACAATTACTTACTTTAGTACTTGTACCTTGTTTGAAATACCCAGACCATAAGCTATGATGTGATAGCTAAAGGCCAATCCACACTGCATATTTGACGAGTATTCGTATCCACACAGAATTTGAATTAGGAATTTTTGTCCCAATATGCCATGTGATTTAAGAAGTGGCTTGAATCAATTCAAAGTGAATCAATAAAGACATATTCACATTTGTGTTAAATAGAACTTCCCCTTGCTATAGCTGCAGATTGGAGTTTGGAGACTAGAGTACTAAAAGGAATTACTTGTTAGAAACT
The DNA here is from genome assembly GCA_028752905.1 of Cladorhizidae sp. MBARI D1340-BT2. Classification (NCBI taxonomy): domain Eukaryota; kingdom Metazoa; phylum Porifera; class Demospongiae; order Poecilosclerida; family Cladorhizidae; species Cladorhizidae sp. MBARI D1340-BT2. The sequence goes on along the minus strand of JAQNBH010000016.1, from coordinate 44,463,991 downwards.
GTTTCTATGGCAGAAGCTACTAAAATCTAGGCAATAGCTAATGTTATAGCTAGTAAATATATACATATCCTGATTTCTCTCTCTCGCTGTAACTACTGTTATAGCTAGAGATTGCCTCCTCATTTTTAACCTGTGGGGTACTGTCTTTCCCATAGCTCTCCCTCTAACTGTTCTATACTGCAGGTCTCCTTCAGGTATGTCCACCACAAGAGGGGAAAAATCAATTAAATTTTGTTGTAGTGTGTGTTGTTCATTAAAATACTGACGTGGATGTCAATTATGAGCATTGGTTTGAATTCAGATTGTTCAGGAATAGATGCACTTCTGATGCCCTTTCATTTTTGCAAATTGTGGACAGTGTTGGAATGATTCAGGCAATGATAAACAAGTGATTGAAAATACTTTGGACTTTCCTCTTCACACTATTTTGTTTGTAAAATGATCCATCCATGAAGAAACATAGGAATGGGATACACAGTTACACTCAATAGCAAATTAAATTTGCTTTTGTTAAAGAATAAAATTTCCAAGACAGTGTTGAAGGTACCTTTTGTCATTAGTCCTCTGAACAATGAAAGTAAAATAGTGTTTGCAATTCATGCTCGGCTGTTAAAACATATCTAGTATAGCTAAACTCATCATCAATGCTTTCTTCATAGCTGGTAATCCCATCTCCATCCAACTTGTCAACAAAAGTGAGAGTCTAGGCTTGCTCCAAGGTAAGTAAGGTGCAGCCACTATGCCCAAGATTTAGATAACAGTAATCTGGACCAAAGAGGAGATGCCATCTCCGTTTTCAGAACCAAAGAAAGCTTATTTTTACAGGATAGTCAAGCAAATGTTCCGACTAATGAAACACCTGCTTGAATTCTGAATGTTCAATGATTTCTCCCTAAAGAACTTATCCCTGAAAGCTATTAACTATGCCAGCCTCTTTTCTTTCCACAATCTTCATCTACACCTGTATAATTGAACTTTTTAAACTAGGACAACCATTTTCTTGTCTGTGTAAGTTAAAGGACAGTAAATTTTGTTGTGATGATATGAATATAAACTTAACAGATAAACACATCACAAATATGGCCTTGGTGGCAATATAACTTTCCCATCCAACTTTCCAATGAAATTATTTTAGCTTGTCAAATTAAAGTACATGTTTAACACTACTATGAGCATGTGCACAGGATATGAATAATGACTTTAAACATGCCCAAAAGGCGATTTATTTGGTGTTCAGGTTCTCTTTTAGAAAGACAGTGTAAGAGGTACAATTTGAGTTAGGTGTTTGTTCAAACACATAATGGTAAATTATGTAATGATTTCCTTCATCCTGCTTAGCACATGCATGATAATAACAACCGAGTAGTTGAGTAGCAATCAAATTACTAGACAACACTACAACAGTATGCCTATAATCCTCAGTTGACAGTAGATACAATGACTTCCACGATAACGATGTTTCATTGGTGCTCTAGGAAGGCTAGAGTATCTCGCCAAAACATTGACTGAATAAATTGAAGTTGATTATTGAGAAAGTCATTGTAACATGCCTGTAATTGTTAATTAAATAATAAATCTTACAGGGGCAGTCAGATGGAGCAACACATCCACCCTCGTGCTCCACTGTCTCCGGAGGGCATACACAGCCAATGACACACTGCAATGTGCAGACTAGTGGTGGATTCTGGTAGTTGCCACAAGTGAGAGGACAGGCAGTGCCATAAGTTGTATACTCTTTGTCAATAGGACAGACAGGTGGGATAGGCGTGGTCACTGTGGAGGAAACAAATACATATTGTATCACAAGATTATATTGTCTACAATTATATTTCCATGCTGCAAGTGATTTGATATATTTAGGCCATGTAATGACTTGAACAGCAACAAAAGTTAAGGTATTAGATTCAATAATATAGAATTGAGTCCAACTACCTTGACTGTGTTAAGTCAAAAGTTTACTTAGCTATGCCAATGCTCATATAAATTACACATCACACACATAGCAACCACTTTCTGAGGTTAATACATCTGTGGCCTCATCATTGACATCAACAGTTAACCTAGATATGGGATAGGTATCTACTAAATAATGCTAACAAGAATATTGCATCGTCGATGCCACCTTCATAGCTGGTAATCTCATCTCCATCCAAATTGCCAACTCAAGTGAGAGGTCTAGGCTTGCACAAAGGAAAGTAATGCGTGCCCACTCGGCAAGCTTCAGAATCAACACTGGTCTGGCCAAGGTTAGAGGAGATACCATCAGCATTTTCAGAACCCAAGAAACAGCAACTTCAAAGGATAGTCAAATGAACAGTTTGAAACAGGTGCTAGAATTCTGAATGGTCAACCACTATATATTTCTCCTTAGTTATCTCGAACTTATCCCTGAAAGCTATTGAATATGTCAGCTTCTGTTCTTTCCTCGACCTTCATCTCCAGCTGTATAATTGAACTATTATTTTTATAACCTATGACAATCATTTCCTGGTCTACGTATGTAAATATAGGACAGTGAACCATTGATATTTTTGGGGGTGATGATATGAAAACAAACACACCAGGTATACACATCATAAATACGGCCATGGTGACAATAGAACTTTCCCATCCAACTTTTCAATGAGGACTAGTTTTGCTTGTCAAATTAAAGTACATGTTTAATGGTCATGTGAACAGGATATTGGTAACGACTTTAAACATGTCCAACAGCCGATTTATTTGGTGTTCAGTATCTCTTTTAGAAAGACAGTATAAGAGGTAAAATACTAGATGTTTCACCATTTCAATTTGAAAATTTTAAGTCAGGTGTTCGTTCAATATTTATACATAATGGTAATTATTTTATTGCTTCCTTCATCCTGCTTAGCACATGCATGATATTAACAACCGAGGAGTTGAGTGGCAATCAAATTACTAGACAGCACTATATAACTATAGCATGCCTATAACCTCAATGAACTCTCAGATGAGTTAGTACAATAAGTTTTTCGATAATCAATTTGAATTTTCTTATTCTAGTTAAAGGTCAATCCACATTGCATATTTGATAAGCATTGGTCGTGTCCACACTGAATTTGAATTAGGAATTTTTGTCCCAATATGCAATAGATCCCTGTGATTTCAGAAGTGGCTTGCATCAATTCAAAGTGAATCAATAAAGGAATTAAAATAAGTATTCTCATGTGTGTTAAATAGAACTTCATCTTGCTATAGCTGCAGATTGGAGTATGGAGACTTGAGTACTAAAAGGAATTACTTGTTTCTATGGCTACTAAAATCTAAGCAATAGCTAATGTTATAGCTAGTAAATATGTACATATCCTGATTTTTCTCTCTCGCTGTAACTATTGTTATAGCTAGAGATTGCCTCCTCCATTTGTTTTAACTGTCCTTCCTATAGCTCTACCCCCTAACTGTTCAATACCACAGGTCTCCTTCTGGTATGTAAGTTATCTCCACCACAAGAGGGAAAAAATCAATTCAAATTTTGTTTTAGTGTGTGTTGTTGTTCATTAAAATGATCACATGGATGTCAATTATGAGCATTGGTTTGAATTCAGATTGTTCAGGAATAGATGCACTTCTGATGCCCTTTCATTTTTGAAAATTGTGGACAGTGTTGGAATGACGCAGGCAAAGATAAATGAGTGATTGAAAATACTTCGTAGTTTCCTCTTTACACTATTTTGTTTGTAAAATGATCCATCCGTGAAGAAACATAGGAATGGGACACATGGCTACACTGAATAGCAAATTATATTTGCTTTTGATATATAGAATGAAATTTCCAAGACAGTGTTGAAGGCATCTTTTGTCATTAGTCCTCTGAACAATGAAAGTAAAATAGCATTTGCAATTCATGCTTGGCTGTTAACACACATCTAACTATAGCTAAACTCATCGCCAATGCTTTCTTCATAGCTGGTAATCCCATCTCCATCCAACTGGTCAACAAAAGTGAGAGTCTAGGCTTGCTCCAAGGTAAGTAAGGTGTAACCACTGCCCAAGTTTCAGATTCAACAGTAATCTGGACCAAACAGAAGATGCCATCTCAATTTTCTGAACCAAAGAAAGCATATCTTCAAAGGATAGTCAAGCAAATGTTCTGACTAATGAAACACCTGCTTGAATTCTGAATGTTCAACGATTTCTCCCTAGGTACCATGAAATTATCCCTGAAATCTATTAACTATGCCAGCCACTTTTCTTTCCACAATCTTCATCTACAGTTGTATAATTGAACTTTTTAAACTTGGACAACCATTTCCTTGTCTGTGTAAGTTGAATTTTGTGGTGATGATATGAATAACATACCAGATACACGCATCACAAATACGGCCATGGTGGCAATACAACTTTCCCATGAGGACTAGTTTAGCTTGCCAAATTAAAGTACACATTTAACACTACTATGAGCATGTGGAAAGGATATGAATAATGACTTTAAACATGCCCAAAAGGCAATTTATTTGATGTTCAGGTTCTCTTTTAGAAAGACAAAGACAGTATAAGAGGTACAATTTGAGTTAGGTGTTTGTTCAAACATTATAGGTAAATTATGTAATGATTTCCTTCATCCTGCTTAGCACATGCATGATAATAACAACCGAGTAGTTGAGTAGCAAAAATTACTAGACAACAATACAACAGCATGCCTATATTCCCAATGAACTCTCAGTTGACAGTAGATACAATGACTTCCTCGATAATCAACCTAATCGATGTTTCATCAGTGCTCAAGGAAGGCTAGAGTATCTCACCAAAACATTGAGTGAATAAATTGAAGTTGATTATCGAGAAAGTCAATGTAACATGCCTGTAATTGCCCATAATTGTAATAAATCTTACAGGGGCAGTCTAATGGAGCAATGCATCCACCCTCATGCTCCACCATTGAAGGAGGACAAACACAGCCAATGACACACTGCAATGTGCAGATTGGTGGTGGATTCTGGTAGTTGCCACATGTGAGAGGACAGGCAGTGCCACAAGTTGCATACTCTTTGCCAATAGGACAGACAGCTGGAGTAGCCGTGGTCACTGTGGAGGAAACAAATACATATTGTATCACAAGATTATATTGTCTACAATTAAAAAGAAAAAAATAGAAAGTGTCTGTCTATTTCAATGCTGCAAATGATTTGATATTATTTAGGCCATGTAATGTCTGAACAACAACAAAAGTTAAGGTACTAGATTCAATAATATTATAGAATTGAGTCCAACTACCTTGACTGTGTTAAGTCAAAAGTTTACTTAATTATGCCAATGCTCATATAAACTACACAACCATAGCTTCTCATCCTCAATGTGCTAGACACACACATAGCAACCACTTCCTGTGGCTAATACATATGTGGCCCCATCATTGACATTAGCAACAGTTAACTTGGACATGGGATAGATATCTACTAAATAATGCTAAAATATCTCAAGAATATTGCATCGTTGATGCCACCTTCATAGCTGGTAATCTCATCTCCATCCAAATTGCCAACTCAAGTGAGAGGTCTAGGCTTGCTCGAAGGAAAGTAATGCATGCCCACTCGGCAAGCTTCAGAATCAACACTGGTATGACCAAGGTTAGAGGAGATGCCATCAGCATTTTCAGAACCCAAGAAACAACAACTTCAAAGGATAGTCAAATGAACAGTTTGAAACAGGTGCTTGAATTCTGAATGGTCAACCACTTTATATTTCTCCTTAGTTATCACGAACTTATCCCTGAAAGCTATTGACTATGTCAGCTTCTGTTCTTTCCTCGATCTTCATCTCCAGTTGTATAATTGAACTATTAATTTTATAACCTATGACAACCATTTCCTGGTCTATGTAAATTAAGGACAGTGAACCATTATTGATATTTTTGGGGTTGATGGTATGAATACAAACACACCAGATACACACATCATAAATACAGCCAGGCAGCAATACAACTTTCCAATCCAACTTTTCAATGAGGACTAGTTTTGCTAGTCAAATTAAAATCCATGTTTAATGGTCATGTGAACAGGATATGGGTAACGACTTTAAACATGTCCAACAGGTGATTTATTTGATGTTCAGGTTCTCTTTTAGAAAGACAGTGAAAGAGGTAAAATACTAGATGTTTCACCATTTCAATTTGAAAATTTCAAGTCGGGTGTTTGTTCAAACATTACATAATGGTAATTATTTTATTGCTTCCTTCATCCTGCTTAGCACATGCATGATAATAACAACATAGGAGTAGAATGGCAATATAATTATTAGACAACACTATTCAACAATAGCATGCCTATAATCTCAACGAACTCTCAGATGAGTTAGTGCAATAAGTTTTTCAATGACCAAATTGAATTTTCTCACTCTAGCTAAAGGTCAATCCACACTGCATATTTGATGAGCATTGGTCGTGTCCACACTGAATTTGAATTAGGAATTTTTGTCCCAATATGCTTTAGATCCCATGTGATTTCAGAAGTGGCTTGAATCAATTCAAAGTGAATCAATAAAGGCATTAAAATAAGTATTCACGTATGTGTTTTAAATAGAACTTCCCCTTGCCATAGCTACAGATTGGAGTTTGGACACTAGAGTACTAAAAGGAATTACTTGTTCTAAACTGTTTTTATGGCAGAAGCTACCAAAATCTAGGCAATAGCTAATGTTATAGCTAGTAAATAATTATATACATATACTGATTTTTCTCTCTCGCTGTAACTACTTTTATAGCTAGAGATTGCCTCCTCATTTTTAACCTGTGGGGTACTGTCTGCTAAAGAATAATTATATTTTTTGGCTATTCCTCTAAATGTTTACCAATCTAGGACATAAGCACCCGCCCACTAATCCAGGACATAAGCACCCGCCCACTAATCCAGGACATAAGTACCCACCCACTAATTCAGGACATAAGCACCCGCCCACTAATCCAGGACATAAGCACCCACCCACGACATAAGCACCCACCCTTCCCATAGCTCTACCCTCTAACTGTTCTATACCACAGGTCTCCTTCAGGTATGTAAGTTATCTCCACCACAAGAGGGAAAAAATCAATTCAAATTTTGTTGTAGTGTGTGTTGTTCATTAAAATACTCACGTGGATGTCAATTATGAGCATTGGTTTAAATTCAGATTGTTCAGGAATAGATGCACTTCTGATGCCCTTTCATTTTTGAAAATTGTGGAAAGTGTTGGAATGATGCAGGCAATGATAAATGAGTGATTGAAAATACTTCGTACTTTCCTCTTCACACTATTTTGTTTGTAAAATGATCCATCCGTGAAGAAACATAGGAATGGGACACATAGCTACACTAAATAGCAAATTAAATTTGCTTTTGATATATAGAATGAAATTTCCAAGACAGTGTTGAAGGTGTCTTTTGTCATTAGTCCTCTGAACAATGAAAGTAAAATAGCATTTGCAATTCATGCTTGGCTGTTAACACACATCCAACTATAGCTAAACTCATCGTCAATGCTTTCTTCATAGCTGGTAATCCCATCTCCATCCAACTGGTTAACAAAAGTGAGAGTCTAGCCTTGCTCCAAGGTAAGTATGGTGCAACCACTCTGCCCCAGTTTCAGATTCAACAGTAATCTGGTCCAAACAGGAGATGCCATCTCAATTTTCTGAACCAAAGAAAGCATATCTTCAAAGGATAGTCAAGCAAATGTTCTGACTAATGAAACACCTGCTTGAATTCTGAATGTTCAATGTTTCTCCCTAGGTACCATGAACTTATTCCTGAAAACTATTAACTATGCCAGCCTCTTTTCTTTCCACAATCTTCATCTACAGCTGTGTAATTGAACTTATTAAACTTGGACAACCATTTTCTTGTCTGTGTAAGTTAAAGGACAGTGAATTTTGTTGATGATATGAATAACATACCAGATACACGAATCACAAATACGGCCATCGTGGCAATACAACTTTCCCATGAGGACTAGTTTAGCTTGCCAAATTAAAGACACTACTATGAGCATGTGCACAGGGCATGTGCACAGGATATGAATAATGACTTTAAACATGCCCAAAAGGCGATTTATTTGGTGTTCAGGTTCTCTTTTAGAAAGACAAAGACAGTATAAGAGGTACAATTTGAGTTAGGTGTTTGTTCGAACACATATTGGTAAATTATGTAAATGATTTCCTTCATCCTGCTTAGCACATGCATGATAATAACAACCGAGTAGTTGAGTAGCAAAAATTACTAGACAACAATACAACAGCATGCCTATATTCCCAATGAACTCTCAGTTGACAGTAGATACAATGACTTCCTCGATAATCAACATAATCGATGTTTCATCAGTGCTCAAGGAAGGCTAGAGTATCTTGCCAAAACATTGAGTAAATAAATTGAAGTTGATTATCAAGAAAGTCAATGTAACATGCCTGTAATTCTTAATTAAATAATATATCTTACAGGGGCAGTCTAATGGAGCAACGCATCCACCCTCATGTTCCACCATTGAAGGAGGACATACACAGCCAATGACACACTGCAATGTGCAGACTAGTGGTGGATTCTGGTAGTTGCCACAAGTGAGAGGACAGGCAGTGCCACAAGTTGTATACTCTTTGCCAATAGGACAGACAGGTGGGGTGGGCGTGGTCACTGTGGAGGAAACAAATACATATTGTATCACAATACAATTAAAAAGAAAAAAATAGAAAGTGTCTGCCTATTTCCATGCTGCAAGTGATTTGATATTATTTAGGCCATGTAATGACTGAACAGCAACAAAAGTTAAGTACGAGATTCAATAATATAGAATTGAGTCCAACTACCTTGACTGTGTTAAGTCAAAAGCTATGCCAATGCTCATATATATTACACAAGCATAGCTTCTCACTCAATGTGCTAGCCACACACATAGCAACCACTTCCTGAGGCTAATACATCTGGGACTCATCATTGACATTGGATATGGGTTAGGTATCTACTAAATAATGCTCAAGAATATTGCATCATCAATGCCACCTTCATAGCTAGTAATCTCATCTCCATCCAAATTGCCAACTCAAGTGCGAGGTCTAGGCTTGCTCGAAGGAAAGTTAGGTTTGCCCACTAGGCAAGCAAGCTTCAGTATCAACACTGGTCTGGCCAAGGTTAGAGATGCCATCAGCATTTTCAGAACCCAAGAAACAACAACTTCAAAGGATAGTCAAATGAACAGTTTGAAACGGGTGCTCGAATTCTGAATGGTCAACCACTGTATATTTCTCCTTAGTTATCATGGACTTATCCCTGAAAGCTATTGACTACATCAGCTTCTGCTCTTTCCTCGATCTTCATCTCCAGCTGTATAATTGAACTTATAACCTATGACAACCATTTCCTGGTCTATGTAAATTAAGGACAGTGAACCATTATTGATATTTTTGGGGGTGATGGTATGAATATAAACACAACAGATACACACATCATAAATACGGCCATGGCAGCAATACAACTTTCCCATCCAACTTTTCAATGAGGACTAGTTTTCCTAGTCAAATTAAAATACGGGTCATGTGAACAGGATATGGGTAACGACTTTAAACAAATCTAACAGGTGATTTATTTTGGTGTTGAGGTTCTCTTTTAGAAAGACAGTGTAAGAGGTAAAATACTAGATGTTTTACCATTTTTATTTGAAAATTTCAAGTCAGGTGTTTGTTCAAACATTTATTTATACATAATGGTAATTATTTTATCGCTTCCTTCATCCTGCTTAGCACATGCATGATAATAACAACCGAGCAGTGGAATGGCAATATAATTATTAGACAGCACTATACAACAATAGCATGCCTATAATCTCAACGAACTCTCAGATGAGTTAGTGCAATAAGTTTTTCGATGACCAAATTGAATTTTCTCACTCTAGCTAAAGGTCAATCCACACTGCATATTTGATGAGCAGTGGTCGTGTCCACACTGAATTTGAATTAGGAATTTATGTCCCAATATGCTTTAGATCCCATGTGATTTCAGAAGTGGCTTGAATCAATTCAAAGTGAATCAATAAAGGCATTAAAATAAGTATTCACGTATGTGTTTTAAATAGAACTTCCCCTACAGATTGAAGTTTGGAAACTAGAGTACTAAAAGGAATTACTTGTTATAAACTGTTTTTATGGCAGAAGCTACCAAAATCTAGGCAATAGTTAATGTTATAGCTAGTAAATATATACATATACTGATTTTTCTCTCTCGCTGTAACTACTTTTATAGCTAGAGATTGCCTCCTCATTTTTAACCTGTGGGGTACTGTCTTTCCCATAGCTCTACCCTCTAACTGTTCTATACCACAGGTCTCCTTCAGGTATGTAAGTTATCTCCACCACAAGAGGGAAAAAATCAATTCAAATTTTGTTGTAGTGTGTGTTGTTCATTAAAATAAAATACTGACGTGGATGTCAATTATGAGCATTGGTTTGAATTCAGATTGTTCAGGAATAGATGCACTTCTGATGCCCTTTCATTTTTGAAAATTGTGGACAGTGTTGAAATGATGCAGGCAATGATAAATGAGTGATTGAAAATACTTCGTACTTTCCTCTTCACACTATTTGGTTTGTAAAATGATCCATCCGTGAAGAAACATAGGAATGGGACACATAGCTACACTAAATAGCAATTTGCTTTTGATATATAGAATGAAATTTCCAAGACAGTGTTGAAGGCGTCTTTTGTCATTAGTCCTCTGAACAATGAAAGTAAAATAGCATTTGCAATTCATGCTTGGCTGTTAACACACAGCTAAACTCATCGCCAATGCTTTCTTCATAGCTGGTAATCCCATCTCCATCCAACTGGTCAACAAAAGTGAGAGTCTAGGCTTGCTCCAAGGTAAGTAAGGTGTAACCACTCTGCCCAAGTTTCAGATTCAACAGTAATCTGGACCAAACAGGAGATGCCATCTCAATTTTCTGAACCAAAGAAAGCATATCTTCAAAGGATAGTCAAGCAAATGTTCTGACTAATAAAACACCTGCTTGAATTCTGAATGTTCAATGATTTCTCCCTAGGTACCACAAACTTATTCCTGAAAACTATTAACTATGCCAGCCTCTTTTCTTTCCACAATCTTCATCTACAGCTGTGTAATTGAACTTATTAAACTTGGACAACCATTTTCTTGTCTGTGTAAGTTAAAGGACAGTGAATTTTGTTGATGATATGAATAACATACCAGATACACGAATCACAAATACGGCCATCGTGGCAATACAACTTTCCCATGAGGACTAGTTTAGCTTGCCAAATTAAAGACACTACTATGAGCATGTGCACAGGGCATGTGCACAGGATATGAATAATGACTTTAAACATGCCCAAAAGGCGATTTATTTGGTGTTCAGGTTCTCTTTTAGAAAGACAAAGACAGTATAAGAGGTACAATTTGAGTTAGGTGTTTGTTCGAACACATATTGGTAAATTATGTAAATGATTTCCTTCATCCTGCTTAGCACATGCATGATAATAACAACCGAGTAGTTGAGTAGCAAAAATTACTAGACAACAATACAACAGCATGCCTATATTCCCAATGAACTCTCAGTTGACAGTAGATACAATGACTTCCTCGATAATCAACATAATCGATGTTTCATCAGTGCTCAAGGAAGGCTAGAGTATCTTGCCAAAACATTGAGTAAATAAATTGAAGTTGATTATCAAGAAAGTCAATGTAACATGCCTGTAATTCTTAATTAAATAATATATCTTACAGGGGCAGTCTAATGGAGCAACGCATCCACCCTCATGTTCCACCATTGAAGGAGGACATACACAGCCAATGACACACTGCAATGTGCAGACTAGTGGTGGATTCTGGTAGTTGCCACAAGTGAGAGGACAGGCAGTGCCACAAGTTGTATACTCTTTGCCAATAGGACAGACAGGTGGGGTGGGCGTGGTCACTGTGGAGGAAACAAATACATATTGTATCACAATACAATTAAAAAGAAAAAAATAGAAAGTGTCTGCCTATTTCCATGCTGCAAGTGATTTGATATTATTTAGGCCATGTAATGACTGAACAGCAACAAAAGTTAAGTACGAGATTCAATAATATAGAATTGAGTCCAACTACCTTGACTGTGTTAAGTCAAAAGCTATGCCAATGCTCATATATATTACACAAGCATAGCTTCTCACTCAATGTGCTAGCCACACACATAGCAACCACTTCCTGAGGCTAATACATCTGGGACTCATCATTGACATTGGATATGGGTTAGGTATCTACTAAATAATGCTCAAGAATATTGCATCATCAATGCCACCTTCATAGCTAGTAATCTCATCTCCATCCAAATTGCCAACTCAAGTGCGAGGTCTAGGCTTGCTCGAAGGAAAGTTAGGTTTGCCCACTAGGCAAGCAAGCTTCAGTATCAACACTGGTCTGGCCAAGGTTAGAGATGCCATCAGCATTTTCAGAACCCAAGAAACAACAACTTCAAAGGATAGTCAAATGAACAGTTTGAAACGGGTGCTCGAATTCTGAATGGTCAACCACTGTATATTTCTCCTTAGTTATCATGGACTTATCCCTGAAAGCTATTGACTACATCAGCTTCTGCTCTTTCCTCGATCTTCATCTCCAGCTGTATAATTGAACTTATAACCTATGACAACCATTTCCTGGTCTATGTAAATTAAGGACAGTGAACCATTATTGATATTTTTGGGGGTGATGGTATGAATATAAACACAACAGATACACACATCATAAATACGGCCATGGCAGCAATACAACTTTCCCATCCAACTTTTCAATGAGGACTAGTTTTCCTAGTCAAATTAAAATACGGGTCATGTGAACAGGATATGGGTAACGACTTTAAACAAATCTAACAGGTGATTTATTTTGGTGTTGAGGTTCTCTTTTAGAAAGACAGTGTAAGAGGTAAAATACTAGATGTTTTACCATTTTTATTTGAAAATTTCAAGTCAGGTGTTTGTTCAAACATTTATTTATACATAATGGTAATTATTTTATCGCTTCCTTCATCCTGCTTAGCACATGCATGATAATAACAACCGAGCAGTGGAATGGCAATATAATTATTAGACAGCACTATACAACAATAGCATGCCTATAATCTCAACGAACTCTCAGATGAGTTAGTGCAATAAGTTTTTCGATGACCAAATTGAATTTTCTCACTCTAGCTAAAGGTCAATCCACACTGCATATTTGATGAGCAGTGGTCGTGTCCACACTGAATTTGAATTAGGAATTTATGTCCCAATATGCTTTAGATCCCATGTGATTTCAGAAGTGGCTTGAATCAATTCAAAGTGAATCAATAAAGGCATTAAAATAAGTATTCACGTATGTGTTTTAAATAGAACTTCCCCTACAGATTGAAGTTTGGAAACTAGAGTACTAAAAGGAATTACTTGTTATAAACTGTTTTTATGGCAGAAGCTACCAAAATCTAGGCAATAGTTAATGTTATAGCTAGTAAATATATACATATACTGATTTTTCTCTCTCGCTGTAACTACTTTTATAGCTAGAGATTGCCTCCTCATTTTTAACCTGTGGGGTACTGTCTTTCCCATAGCTCTACCCTCTAACTGTTCTATACCACAGGTCTCCTTCAGGTATGTAAGTTATCTCCACCACAAGAGGGAAAAAATCAATTCAAATTTTGTTGTAGTGTGTGTTGTTCATTAAAATAAAATACTGACGTGGATGTCAATTATGAGCATTGGTTTGAATTCAGATTGTTCAGGAATAGATGCACTTCTGATGCCCTTTCATTTTTGAAAATTGTGGACAGTGTTGAAATGATGCAGGCAATGATAAATGAGTGATTGAAAATACTTCGTACTTTCCTCTTCACACTATTTGGTTTGTAAAATGATCCATCCGTGAAGAAACATAGGAATGGGACACATAGCTACACTAAATAGCAATTTGCTTTTGATATATAGAATGAAATTTCCAAGACAGTGTTGAAGGCGTCTTTTGTCATTAGTCCTCTGAACAATGAAAGTAAAATAGCATTTGCAATTCATGCTTGGCTGTTAACACACAGCTAAACTCATCGCCAATGCTTTCTTCATAGCTGGTAATCCCATCTCCATCCAACTGGTCAACAAAAGTGAGAGTCTAGGCTTGCTCCAAGGTAAGTAAGGTGTAACCACTCTGCCCAAGTTTCAGATTCAACAGTAATCTGGACCAAACAGGAGATGCCATCTCAATTTTCTGAACCAAAGAAAGCATATCTTCAAAGGATAGTCAAGCAAATGTTCTGACTAATAAAACACCTGCTTGAATTCTGAATGTTCAATGATTTCTCCCTAGGTACCACAAACTTATTCCTGAAAACTATTAACTATGCCAGTCTCTTTCCTTTCCACAATCTTCATCTACAGCTGTATAATTGAACTTTTTAAACTTGGACAACCATTTTCTTGTCTGTGTAAGTTAAAGGACAGTGTATTTTGTGGTGATGATATGAATAACATACCAGATACACGAATCACAAATACGGCCATGGTGGCAATACAACTTTCCCATGAGGACTAGTTTAGCTTGCCAAATTAAAGTACATATTTAACACTACTATGAGCATATGCACAGGATATGAATAATGACTTTAAACATGCCCAAAAGGCGATTTATTTGGTGTTCAGGTTCTCTTTTAGAAAGACAAAGACAGTATAAGAGGTACAATTTGAGTTAGGTGTTTGTTCGAACACATATTGGTAAATTATGTAAATGATTTCCTTCGTCCTGCTTAGCACATGCATGATAATAACAACCGAGTAGTTGAGTAGCAAAAATTACTAGACAACACTACAACAGCATGCCTATAATCCTCAGTTGACAGTAGATACAATGAATTCCTCGATAATCAATGTTTCATCAGTGCTCAAGGAAGGCTAGAGTATCTCGCCTAAACATTGAGTGAATAAATTGAAGTTGATTATCGAGAAAGTCAATGTAACATGCCTGTAATTGTTCATTAAATAATAAATCTTACATGGGCAGTCTAATGGAGCAACGCATCCACCCTCATGCTCCACCATTGAAGGAGGACATACACAGCCAATGACACACTGCAATGTGCAGACTAGTGGATTCTGGTAGTTGCTACAAGTGAGAGGACAGGCAGTGCCACAAGTTGTATACTCTTTGCCAATAGGACAGACAGGTGGGGTAGGCGTGGTCACTATGGAGGAAACAAATACATATTGTATCACAAGATTATATTGTCTACAATTAAAAAGGAAAAAATAGAAAGTGTCCATGCTGTAAGTGATTTGATATTATTTAGGCCATGTAATGACTGAACAGCAACAAAAGTTAAGTACTAGATTCAATAATATAGCCAACTACCTTGACTGTGTTAAGTCAAAAGTTTACTTAGCTTTGCCAATGCTCATATAAACTACACAACCATAGCTTCTCACTCAATGTGCTAGTCACACACATAGCAACCACTTCCTGAGGCTAATACATCTGTGGCCTCATCATTGACATTAGCAACAGTTAACTTGGATATGGGGTAGGTATCTACTAAAATATCTCAAAAATATTTCATCGTCAATGCCACCTTCATAGCTGGTAATCTCATCTCCATCCAAATTGACAACTCAAGTGAGAAGTCTAGGCTTGCTCGAAGGAAAGTAAGGCATGCCCACTCAGCAAGCTTCAGAATCTACACTGCAGAGTTGCCAACCGTCCCGGAATGGCCGGGACAGTCCCGGAATTTTGGGCATTGTCCCAGTGGTGTCCTTGTCCCAGTAATGTCCCGGAATTTACAGCTACGTGCACCTTGCGCTTCCACTCGCTTAGATGGCCACTGCAGTCCCAAGCATGTTCAGTTTAGTCCTTTAACACTCGTAAAGCAACAAAAACAGGACACTTTTTAGGAGGAAAAAACTTCAGATAAACAATTACGGCTCCAGCGGGTTGCCAAACAACCTTTGACCTTGTTTCGATTGGAGGTGTGGCACTCACGTGAACTTCCCAGCTAGTGATAATTGCATTTGCATTGCAATCTCAGCAAAAGAAGCAGAAGAGAGAATGCCATTAAGACGGATTAAAACACTCTCACCACCATAAGCGCCTACAGGCGCGAACTCAACATCGCTAACGTAAAAATTAATTAAAAATTACGCGAACGAATTTTTTTACCAGGGGTTGTATGAAAGATAGCTCTAAACGTTAAATTACAATCAAATAAAAATTCCAGGTAGCACGTGATTCCGAACTGGTCACGGCAACAAAAATATATATCTTTTTGGTTGACAATGATGACTTTACTTCACTGTGACCGTCCCGATAGCTTCTGGATGCTCTTCTTCGGTGGAAAACTGCAGAGCCATCTCTACTGCAGACTCGCTATAAGGGGGGAATAATGTCAAAAAAATACACCTCGACAATACCAATCATAACTTACACCCACTACGCTCTATCAACATAATTTTTGTAACAAAATGTAGCTTAGAAGATAAGCTATTTAATGATGTATTTATCTTTTGTCAAGGAATGAAGAAGAATTGCGTCGCATTAGATTAGAAGAATTTCCACATATTTCCTCAAATTTCTCCCTAATTTCTCACCCAAACTCCATAATTTATATATCACCAGAATGCTTATTGTGTGCTCTTTAACCTAAAATAATCTATTTTCACTGTTATGAGAATGTGTTGGGTATAGACCAGCATATCTGCATGTGGTTTGTATGGGATTTTCTCCCCCTCTCCTGTGGTGCATTATCATACTTATTCAAATAGTTTAGGTGAAACGACTACATGTACTCTTACCATAAACCATCTAACAGCCACTTAGCGGGTTTTTAATTCGAGGAAAGTTGGATTGCCTGGCTGTCACTTTGGCATAAAAATTTCTATGACAAAAGTTAAATACATCATTAAATAGCTTATCTTCTAAGCTACATTTTGGTACAAAAATTATGTTGATAGAGAGTAGTGGGTGGAAGTTATGATTGGTATTGTCGAGGTGTATTTTTTAAACATTATTCCCCCCTCAAAAAAGTCGCTCCTGGATGGATCTCTGTTGTTAGTGACTTTTTTACTGTTGTAGACATAGAGATGCGTAACTTTTGTGTTTGCCTGCTTCAATAGAGCTGATTTATATACCAAGTTATAGTTTGCAATCGAATGATATGCTTTGTTTCAAAATTTAATGGTTACAAAAAAGTTATGAAATTCAAATTAAAAAAATTAAAAAAAGGTGTTGGGCTAAAGTTGGCAGAGAGAAAGGGAGACTTTCAGGGGATAGGCAAGAGTTTCAAAGGTATAAATAAAACAAATATAATGAAAAAGTAAATAAGCATGGAATACAGCAAATACAGGGTAAATAATAACATCATGGAGGCAGGGAAACGCGCATGCTAATTAGGGGGCATGGTCGGAAATTCGCATCAGAAATGTCCCGGAATTAACTTATGGAAAGTTGGCAAGTATGACACTGGTATGGCCAAGGTTAGAGGAGATGCCATCAGCATTTTCAGAACCCAAGAAACAACAACTTCAAAGGATAGTCAAATGAACAGTTTGAAACAGGTGCTTGAATTCTGAATGGTCAACCACTTTATATTTCTCCTTAGTTATCACGAACTTATCCCTGAAAGCTATTGACTATGTCAGCTTCTGTTCTTTCCTCGATCTTCATCTCCAGTTGTATAATTGAACTATTATTTTTATAACCTATGACAACCATTTCCTGGTCTATGTAAATTAAGGACAGTGAACCATTATTGATATTTTTGGGGTTGATGGTATGAATACAAACACACCAGATACACACATCATAAATACAGCCAGGCAGCAATACAACTTTCCAATCCAACTTTTCAATGAGGACTAGTTTTGCTAGTCAAATTAAAATCCATGTTTAATGGTCATGTGAACAGGATATGGGTAACAACTTTAAACATGTCCAACAGGTGATTTATTTGATGTTCAGGTTCTCTTTTAGAAAGACAGTGAAAGAGGTAAAATACTAGATGTTTCACCATTTCAATTTGAAAATTTCAAGTCGGGTGTTTGTTCAAACATTACATAATGGTAATTATTTTATTGCTTCCTTCATCCTGCTTAGCACATGCATGATAATAACAACATAGGAGTAGAATGGCAATATAATTATTAGACAACACTATGCATGCCTATAATCTCAACGAACTCTCAGATGAGTTAGTGCAATAAGTTTTTCAATGACCAAATTGAATTTTCTCACTCTAGCTAAAGGTCAATCCACACTGCATATTTGATGAGCATTGGTCGTGTCCACACTGAATTTGAATTAGGAATTTTTGTCCCAATATGCTTTAGATCCCATGTGATTTCAGAAGTGGCTTGAATCAATTCAAAGTGAATCAATAAAGGCATTAAAATAAGTATTCACGTATGTGTTTTAAATAGAACTTCCCCTTGCCATAGCTACAGATTGGAGTTTGGACACTAGAGTACTAAAAGGAATTACTTGTTCTAAACTGTTTTTATGGCAGAAGCTACCAAAATCTAGGTAATAGCTAATGTTATAGCTAGTAAATAATTATATACATATACTGATTTTTCTCTCTCGCTGTAACTACTTTTATAGCTAGAGATTGCCTCCTCATTTTTAACCTGTGGGGTACTGTCTGCTAAAGAATAATTATATTTTTTGGCTATTCCTCTAAATGTTTACCAATCTAGGACATAAGCACCCGCCAACTAATCCAGGACATAAGCACCCGCCCACTAATCCAGGACATAAGTACCCACCCACTAATTCAGGACATAAGCACCCGCCCACTAATCCAGGACATAAGCACCCACCCACGACATAAGCACCCACCCTTCCCATAGCTCTACCCTCTAACTGTTCTATACCACAGGTCTCCTTCAGGTATGTAAGTTATCTCCACCACAAGAGGGAAAAAATCAATTCAAATTTTGTTGTAGTGTGTGTTGTTCATTAAAAAAACTCACGTGGATGTCAATTATGAGCATTGGTTTGAATTCAGATTGTTCAGGAATAGATGCACTTCTGATGCCCTTTCATTTTTGAAAATTGTGGACAGTGTTGAAATGATGCAGGCAATGATAAATGAGTGATTGAAAATACTTCGTACTTTCCTCTTCACACTATTTTGTTTGTAAAATGATCCATCCGTGAAGAAACATAGGAATGGGACACATAGCTACACTAAATAGCAAATTAAATTTGCTTTTGATATATAGAATGAAATTTCCAAGACAGTGTTGAAGGTGTCTTTTGTCATTAGTCCTCTGAACAATGAAAGTAAAATAGCATTTGCAATTCATGCTTGGCTGTTAACACACATCCAACTATAGCTAAACTCATCGTCAATGCTTTCTTCATAGCTGGTAATCCCATCTCCATCCAACTGGTTAACAAAAGTGAGAGTCTAGCCTTGCTCCAAGGTAAGTATGGTGCAACCACTCTGCCCCAGTTTCAGATTCAACAGTAATCTGGTCCAAACAGGAGATGCCATCTCAATTTTCTGAACCAAAGAAAGCATATCTTCAAAGGATAGTCAAGCAAATGTTCTGACTAATGAAACACCTGCTTGAATTCTGAATGTTCAATGTTTCTCCCTAGGTACCATGAACTTATTCCTGAAAACTATTAACTATGCCAGCCTCTTTTCTTTCCACAATCTTCATCTACAGCTGTGTAATTGAACTTATTAAACTTGGACAACCATTTTCTTGTCTGTGTAAGTTAAAGGACAGTGAATTTTGTTGATGATATGAATAACATACCAGATACACGAATCACAAATACGGCCATCGTGGCAATACAACTTTCCCATGAGGACTAGTTTAGCTTGCCAAATTAAAGACACTACTATGAGCATGTGCACAGGGCATGTGCACAGGATATGAATAATGACTTTAAACATGCCCAAAAGGCGATTTATTTGGTGTTCAGGTTCTCTTTTAGAAAGACAAAGACAGTATAAGAGGTACAATTTGAGTTAGGTGTTTGTTCGAACACATATTGGTAAATTATGTAAATGATTTCCTTCATCCTGCTTAGCACATGCATGATAATAACAACCGAGTAGTTGAGTAGCAAAAATTACTAGACAACAATACAACAGCATGCCTATATTCCCAATGAACTCTCAGTTGACAGTAGATACAATGACTTCCTCGATAATCAACATAATCGATGTTTCATCAGTGCTCAAGGAAGGCTAGAGTATCTTGCCAAAACATTGAGTAAATAAATTGAAGTTGATTATCAAGAAAGTCAATGTAACATGCCTGTAATTCTTAATTAAATAATATATCTTACAGGGGCAGTCTAATGGAGCAACGCATCCACCCTCATGTTCCACCATTGAAGGAGGACATACACAGTCAATGACACACTGCAATGTGCAGACTAGTGGTGGATTCTGGTAGTTGCCACAAGTGAGAGGACAGGCAGTGCCACAAGTTGTATACTCTTTGCCAATAGGACAGACAGGTGGGGTGGGCGTGGTCACTGTGGAGGAAACAAATACATATTGTATCACAATACAATTAAAAAGAAAAAAATAGAAAGTGTCTGCCTATTTCCATGCTGCAAGTGATTTGATATTATTTAGGCCATGTAATGACTGAACAGCAACAAAAGTTAAGTACGAGATTCAATAATATAGAATTGAGTCCAACTACTTTGACTGTGTTAAGTCAAAAGCTATGCCAATGCTCATATATATTACACAAGCATAGCTTCTCACTCAATGTGCTAGCCACACACATAGCAACCACTTCCTGAGGCTAATACATCTGGGACTCATCATTGACATTGGATATGGGTTAGGTATCTACTAAATAATGCTCAAGAATATTGCATCATCAATGCCACCTTCATAGCTAGTAATCTCATCTCCATCCAAATTGCCAACTCAAGTGCGAGGTCTAGGCTTGCTCGAAGGAAAGTTAGGTTTGCCCACTAGGCAAGCAAGCTTCAGTATCAACACTGGTCTGGCCAAGGTTAGAGATGCCATCAGCATTTTCAGAACCCAAGAAACAACAACTTCAAAGGATAGTCAAATGAACAGTTTGAAACGGGTGCTCGAATTCTGAATGGTCAACCACTGTATATTTCTCCTTAGTTATCATGGACTTATCCCTGAAAGCTATTGACTACATCAGCTTCTGCTCTTTCCTCGATCTTCATCTCCAGCTGTATAATTGAACTTATAACCTATGACAACCATTTCCTGGTCTATGTAAATTAAGGACAGTGAACCATTATTGATATTTTTGGGGGTGATGGTATGAATATAAACACAACAGATACACACATCATAAATACGGCCATGGCAGCAATACAACTTTCCCATCCAACTTTTCAATGAGGACTAGTTTTCCTAGTCAAATTAAAATACGGGTCATGTGAACAGGATATGGGTAACGACTTTAAACAAATCTAACAGGTGATTTATTTTGGTGTTGAGGTTCTCTTTTAGAAAGACAGTGTAAGAGGTAAAATACTAGATGTTTTACCATTTTTATTTGAAAATTTCAAGTCAGGTGTTTGTTCAAACATTTATTTATACATAATGGTAATTATTTTATCGCTTCCTTCATCCTGCTTAGCACATGCATGATAATAACAACCGAGCAGTGGAATGGCAATATAATTATTAGACAGCACTATACAACAATAGCATGCCTATAATCTCAACGAACTCTCAGATGAGTTAGTGCAATAAGTTTTTCGATGACCAAATTGAATTTTCTCACTCTAGCTAAAGGTCAATCCACACTGCATATTTGATGAGCAGTGGTCGTGTCCACACTGAATTTGAATTAGGAATTTATGTCCCAATATGCTTTAGATCCCATGTGATTTCAGAAGTGGCTTGAATCAATTCAAAGTGAATCAATAAAGGCATTAAAATAAGTATTCACGTATGTGTTTTAAATAGAACTTCCCCTACAGATTGAAGTTTGGAAACTAGAGTACTAAAAGGAATTACTTGTTATAAACTGTTTTTATGGCAGAAGCTACCAAAATCTAGGCAATAGTTAATGTTATAGCTAGTAAATATATACATATACTGATTTTTCTCTCTCGCTGTAACTACTTTTATAGCTAGAGATTGCCTCCTCATTTTTAACCTGTGGGGTACTGTCTTTCCCATAGCTCTACCCTCTAACTGTTCTATACCACAGGTCTCCTTCAGGTATGTAAGTTATCTCCACCACAAGAGGGAAAAAATCAATTCAAATTTTGTTGTAGTGTGTGTTGTTCATTAAAATAAAATACTGACGTGGATGTCAATTATGAGCATTGGTTTGAATTCAGATTGTTCAGGAATAGATGCACTTCTGATGCCCTTTCATTTTTGAAAATTGTGGACAGTGTTGAAATGATGCAGGCAATGATAAATGAGTGATTGAAAATACTTCGTACTTTCCTCTTCACACTATTTGGTTTGTAAAATGATCCATCCGTGAAGAAACATAGGAATGGGACACATAGCTACACTAAATAGCAATTTGCTTTTGATATATAGAATGAAATTTCCAAGACAGTGTTGAAGGCGTCTTTTGTCATTAGTCCTCTGAACAATGAAAGTAAAATAGCATTTGCAATTCATGCTTGGCTGTTAACACACAGCTAAACTCATCGCCAATGCTTTCTTCATAGCTGGTAATCCCATCTCCATCCAACTGGTCAACAAAAGTGAGAGTCTAGGCTTGCTCCAAGGTAAGTAAGGTGTAACCACTCTGCCCAAGTTTCAGATTCAACAGTAATCTGGACCAAACAGGAGATGCCATCTCAATTTTCTGAACCAAAGAAAGCATATCTTCAAAGGATAGTCAAGCAAATGTTCTGACTAATAAAACACCTGCTTGAATTCTGAATGTTCAATGATTTCTCCCTAGGTACCACAAACTTATTCCTGAAAACTATTAACTATGCCAGTCTCTTTCCTTTCCACAATCTTCATCTACAGCTGTATAATTGAACTTTTTAAACTTGGACAACCATTTTCTTGTCTGTGTAAGTTAAAGGACAGTGTATTTTGTGGTGATGATATGAATAACATACCAGATACACGAATCACAAATACGGCCATGGTGGCAATACAACTTTCCCATGAGGACTAGTTTAGCTTGCCAAATTAAAGTACATATTTAACACTACTATGAGCATATGCACAGGATATGAATAATGACTTTAAACGTGCCCAAAAGGCGATTTATTTGGTGTTCAGGTTCTCTTTTAGAAAGACAAAGACAGTATAAGAGGTACAATTTGAGTTAGGTGTTTGTTCGAACACATATTGGTAAATTATGTAAATGATTTCCTTCGTCCTGCTTAGCACATGCATGATAATAACAACCGAGTAGTTGAGTAGCAAAAATTACTAGACAACACTACAACAGCATGCCTATAATCCTCAGTTGACAGTAGATACAATGAATTCCTCGATAATCAATGTTTCATCAGTGCTCAAGGAAGGCTAGAGTATCTCGCCTAAACATTGAGTGAATAAATTGAAGTTGATTATCGAGAAAGTCAATGTAACATGCCTGTAATTGTTCATTAAATAATAAATCTTACATGGGCAGTCTAATGGAGCAACGCATCCACCCTCATGCTCCACCATTGAAGGAGGACATACACAGCCAATGACACACTGCAATGTGCAGACTAGTGGATTCTGGTAGTTGCTACAAGTGAGAGGACAGGCAGTGCCACAAGTTGTATACTCTTTGCCAATAGGACAGACAGGTGGGGTAGGCGTGGTCACTATGGAGGAAACAAATACATATTGTATCACAAGATTATATTGTCTACAATTAAAAAGGAAAAAATAGAAAGTGTCCATGCTGTAAGTGATTTGATATTATTTAGGCCATGTAATGACTGAACAGCAACAAAAGTTAAGTACTAGATTCAATAATATAGCCAACTACCTTGACTGTGTTAAGTCAAAAGTTTACTTAGCTTTGCCAATGCTCATATAAACTACACAACCATAGCTTCTCACTCAATGTGCTAGTCACACACATAGCAACCACTTCCTGAGGCTAATACATCTGTGGCCTCATCATTGACATTAGCAACAGTTAACTTGGATATGGGGTAGGTATCTACTAAAATATCTCAAAAATATTTCATCGTCAATGCCACCTTCATAGCTGGTAATCTCATCTCCATCCAAATTGACAACTCAAGTGAGAAGTCTAGGCTTGCTCGAAGGAAAGTAAGGCATGCCCACTCAGCAAGCTTCAGAATCTACACTGCAGAGTTGCCAACCGTCCCGGAATGGCCGGGACAGTCCCGGAATTTTGGGCATTGTCCCAGTGGTGTCCTTGTCCCAGTAATGTCCCGGAATTTACAGCTACGTGCACCTTGCGCTTCCACTCGCTTAGATGGCCACTGCAGTCCCAAGCATGTTCAGTTTAGTCCTTTAACACTCGTAAAGCAACAAAAACAGGACACTTTTTAGGAGGAAAAAACTTCAGATAAACAATTACGGCTCCAGCGGGTTGCCAAACAACCTTTGACCTTGTTTCGATTGGAGGTGTGGCACTCACGTGAACTTCCCAGCTAGTGATAATTGCATTTGCATTGCAATCTCAGCAAAAGAAGCAGAAGAGAGAATGCCATTAAGACGGATTAAAACACTCTCACCGCCATAAGCGCCTACAGGCGCGAACTCAACATCGCTAACGTAAAAATTAATTAAAAATTACGCGAACGAATTTTTTTACCAGGGGTTGTATGAAAGATAGCTCTAAACGTTAAATTACAATCAAATAAAAATTCCAGGTAGCACGTGATTCCGAACTGGTCACGGCAACAAAAATATATATCTTTTTGGTTGACAATGATGACTTTACTTCACTGTGACCGTCCCGATAGCTTCTGGATGCTCTTCTTCGGTGGAAAACTGCAGAGCCATCTCTACTGCAGACTCGCTATAAGGGGGGAATAATGTCAAAAAAATACACCTCGACAATACCAATCATAACTTACACCCACTACGCTCTATCAACATAATTTTTGTAACAAAATGTAGCTTAGAAGATAAGCTATTTAATGATGTATTTATCTTTTGTCAAGGAATGAAGAAGAATTGCGTCGCATTAGATTAGAAGAATTTCCACATATTTCCTCAAATTTCTCCCTAATTTCTCACCCAAACTCCATAATTTATATATCACCAGAATGCTTATTGTGTGCTCTTTAACCTAAAATAATCTATTTTCACTGTTATGAGAATGTGTTGGGTATAGACCAGCATATCTGCATGTGGTTTGTATGGGATTTTCTCCCCCTCTCCTGTGGTGCATTATCATACTTATTCAAATAGTTTAGGTGAAACGACTACATGTACTCTTACCATAAACCATCTAACAGCCACTTAGCGGGTTTTTAATTCGAGGAAAGTTGGATTGCCTGGCTGTCACTTTGGCATAAAAATTTCTATGACAAAAGTTAAATACATCATTAAATAGCTTATCTTCTAAGCTACATTTTGGTACAAAAATTATGTTGATAGAGAGTAGTGGGTGGAAGTTATGATTGGTATTGTCGAGGTGTATTTTTTTAACATTATTCCCCCCTCAAAAAAGTCGCTCCTGGATGGATCTCTGTTGTTAGTGACTTTTTTACTGTTGTAGACATAGAGATGCGTAACTTTTGTGTTTGCCTGCTTCAATAGAGCTGATTTATATACCAAGTTATAGTTTGCAATCGAATGATATGCTTTGTTTCAAAATTTAATGGTTACAAAAAAGTTATGAAATTCAAATTAAAAAAATTAAAAAAAGGTGTTGGGCTAAAGTTGGCAGAGAGAAAGGGAGACTTTCAGGGGATAGGCAAGAGTTTCAAAGGTATAAATAAAACAAATATAATGAAAAAGTAAATAAGCATGGAATACAGCAAATACAGGGTAAATAATAACATCATGGAGGCAGGGAAACGCGCATGCTAATTAGGGGGCATGGTCGGAAATTCGCATCAGAAATGTCCCGGAATTAACTTATGGAAAGTTGGCAAGTATGACACTGGTATGGCCAAGGTTAGAGGAGATGCCATCAGCATTTTCAGAACCCAAGAAACAACAACTTCAAAGGATAGTCAAATGAACAGTTTGAAACAGGTGCTTGAATTCTGAATGGTCAACCACTTTATATTTCTCCTTAGTTATCACGAACTTATCCCTGAAAGCTATTGACTATGTCAGCTTCTGTTCTTTCCTCGATCTTCATCTCCAGTTGTATAATTGAACTATTATTTTTATAACCTATGACAACCATTTCCTGGTCTATGTAAATTAAGGACAGTGAACCATTATTGATATTTTTGGGGTTGATGGTATGAATACAAACACACCAGATACACACATCATAAATACAGCCAGGCAGCAATACAACTTTCCAATCCAACTTTTCAATGAGGACTAGTTTTGCTAGTCAAATTAAAATCCATGTTTAATGGTCATGTGAACAGGATATGGGTAACAACTTTAAACATGTCCAACAGGTGATTTATTTGATGTTCAGGTTCTCTTTTAGAAAGACAGTGAAAGAGGTAAAATACTAGATGTTTCACCATTTCAATTTGAAAATTTCAAGTCGGGTGTTTGTTCAAACATTACATAATGGTAATTATTTTATTGCTTCCTTCATCCTGCTTAGCACATGCATGATAATAACAACATAGGAGTAGAATGGCAATATAATTATTAGACAACACTATGCATGCCTATAATCTCAACGAACTCTCAGATGAGTTAGTGCAATAAGTTTTTCAATGACCAAATTGAATTTTCTCACTCTAGCTAAAGGTCAATCCACACTGCATATTTGATGAGCATTGGTCGTGTCCACACTGAATTTGAATTAGGAATTTTTGTCCCAATATGCTTTAGATCCCATGTGATTTCAGAAGTGGCTTGAATCAATTCAAAGTGAATCAATAAAGGCATTAAAATAAGTATTCACGTATGTGTTTTAAATAGAACTTCCCCTTGCCATAGCTACAGATTGGAGTTTGGACACTAGAGTACTAAAAGGAATTACTTGTTCTAAACTGTTTTTATGGCAGAAGCTACCAAAATCTAGGTAATAGCTAATGTTATAGCTAGTAAATAATTATATACATATACTGATTTTTCTCTCTCGCTGTAACTACTTTTATAGCTAGAGATTGCCTCCTCATTTTTAACCTGTGGGGTACTGTCTGCTAAAGAATAATTATATTTTTTGGCTATTCCTCTAAATGTTTACCAATCTAGGACATAAGCACCCGCCAACTAATCCAGGACATAAGCACCCGCCCACTAATCCAGGACATAAGTACCCACCCACTAATTCAGGACATAAGCACCCGCCCACTAATCCAGGACATAAGCACCCACCCACGACATAAGCACCCACCCTTCCCATAGCTCTACCCTCTAACTGTTCTATACCACAGGTCTCCTTCAGGTATGTAAGTTATCTCCACCACAAGAGGGAAAAAATCAATTCAAATTTTGTTGTAGTGTGTGTTGTTCATTAAAAAAACTCACGTGGATGTCAATTATGAGCATTGGTTTGAATTCAGATTGTTCAGGAATAGATGCACTTCTGATGCCCTTTCATTTTTGAAAATTGTGGACAGTGTTGAAATGATGCAGGCAATGATAAATGAGTGATTGAAAATACTTCGTACTTTCCTCTTCACACTATTTTGTTTGTAAAATGATCCATCCGTGAAGAAACATAGGAATGGGACACATAGCTACACTAAATAGCAAATTAAATTTGCTTTTGATATATAGAATGAAATTTCCAAGACAGTGTTGAAGGTGTCTTTTGTCATTAGTCCTCTGAACAATGAAAGTAAAATAGCATTTGCAATTCATGCTTGGCTGTTAACACACATCCAACTATAGCTAAACTCATCGTCAATGCTTTCTTCATAGCTGGTAATCCCATCTCCATCCAACTGGTTAACAAAAGTGAGAGTCTAGCCTTGCTCCAAGGTAAGTATGGTGCAACCACTCTGCCCCAGTTTCAGATTCAACAGTAATCTGGTCCAAACAGGAGATGCCATCTCAATTTTCTGAACCAAAGAAAGCATATCTTCAAAGGATAGTCAAGCAAATGTTCTGACTAATGAAACACCTGCTTGAATTCTGAATGTTCAATGTTTCTCCCTAGGTACCATGAACTTATTCCTGAAAACTATTAACTATGCCAGCCTCTTTTCTTTCCACAATCTTCATCTACAGCTGTGTAATTGAACTTATTAAACTTGGACAACCATTTTCTTGTCTGTGTAAGTTAAAGGACAGTGAATTTTGTTGATGATATGAATAACATACCAGATACACGAATCACAAATACGGCCATCGTGGCAATACAACTTTCCCATGAGGACTAGTTTAGCTTGCCAAATTAAAGACACTACTATGAGCATGTGCACAGGGCATGTGCACAGGATATGAATAATGACTTTAAACATGCCCAAAAGGCGATTTATTTGGTGTTCAGGTTCTCTTTTAGAAAGACAAAGACAGTATAAGAGGTACAATTTGAGTTAGGTGTTTGTTCGAACACATATTGGTAAATTATGTAAATGATTTCCTTCATCCTGCTTAGCACATGCATGATAATAACAACCGAGTAGTTGAGTAGCAAAAATTACTAGACAACAATACAACAGCATGCCTATATTCCCAATGAACTCTCAGTTGACAGTAGATACAATGACTTCCTCGATAATCAACATAATCGATGTTTCATCAGTGCTCAAGGAAGGCTAGAGTATCTTGCCAAAACATTGAGTAAATAAATTGAAGTTGATTATCAAGAAAGTCAATGTAACATGCCTGTAATTCTTAATTAAATAATATATCTTACAGGGGCAGTCTAATGGAGCAACGCATCCACCCTCATGTTCCACCATTGAAGGAGGACATACACAGTCAATGACACACTGCAATGTGCAGACTAGTGGTGGATTCTGGTAGTTGCCACAAGTGAGAGGACAGGCAGTGCCACAAGTTGTATACTCTTTGCCAATAGGACAGACAGGTGGGGTGGGCGTGGTCACTGTGGAGGAAACAAATACATATTGTATCACAATACAATTAAAAAGAAAAAAATAGAAAGTGTCTGCCTATTTCCATGCTGCAAGTGATTTGATATTATTTAGGCCATGTAATGACTGAACAGCAACAAAAGTTAAGTACGAGATTCAATAATATAGAATTGAGTCCAACTACCTTGACTGTGTTAAGTCAAAAGCTATGCCAATGCTCATATATATTACACAAGCATAGCTTCTCACTCAATGTGCTAGCCACACACATAGCAACCACTTCCTGAGGCTAATACATCTGGGACTCATCATTGACATTGGATATGGGTTAGGTATCTACTAAATAATGCTCAAGAATATTGCATCATCAATGCCACCTTCATAGCTAGTAATCTCATCTCCATCCAAATTGCCAACTCAAGTGCGAGGTCTAGGCTTGCTCGAAGGAAAGTTAGGTTTGCCCACTAGGCAAGCAAGCTTCAGTATCAACACTGGTCTGGCCAAGGTTAGAGATGCCATCAGCATTTTCAGAACCCAAGAAACAACAACTTCAAAGGATAGTCAAATGAACAGTTTGAAACGGGTGCTCGAATTCTGAATGGTCAACCACTGTATATTTCTCCTTAGTTATCATGGACTTATCCCTGAAAGCTATTGACTACATCAGCTTCTGCTCTTTCCTCGATCTTCATCTCCAGCTGTATAATTGAACTTATAACCTATGACAACCATTTCCTGGTCTATGTAAATTAAGGACAGTGAACCATTATTGATATTTTTGGGGGTGATGGTATGAATATAAACACAACAGATACACACATCATAAATACGGCCATGGCAGCAATACAACTTTCCCATCCAACTTTTCAATGAGGACTAGTTTTCCTAGTCAAATTAAAATACGGGTCATGTGAACAGGATATGGGTAACGACTTTAAACAAATCTAACAGGTGATTTATTTTGGTGTTGAGGTTCTCTTTTAGAAAGACAGTGTAAGAGGTAAAATACTAGATGTTTTACCATTTTTATTTGAAAATTTAAAGTCAGGTGTTTGTTCAAACATTTATTTATACATAATGGTAATTATTTTATCGCTTCCTTCATCCTGCTTAGCACATGCATGATAATAACAACCGAGCAGTGGAATGGCAATATAATTATTAGACAGTACTATACAACAATAGCATGCCTATAATCTCAACGAACTCTCAGATGAGTTAGTGCAATAAGTTTTTCGATGACCAAATTGAATTTTCTCACTCTAGCTAAAGGTCAATCCACACTGCATATTTGATGAGCAGTGGTCGTGTCCACACTGAATTTGAATTAGGAATTTATGTCCCAATATGCTTTAGATCCCATGTGATTTCAGAAGTGGCTTGAATCAATTCAAAGTGAATCAATAAAGGCATTAAAATAAGTATTCACGTATGTGTTTTAAATAGAACTTCCCCTACAGATTGAAGTTTGGAAACTAGAGTACTAAAAGGAATTACTTGTTATAAACTGTTTTTATGGCAGAAGCTACCAAAATCTAGGCAATAGTTAATGTTATAGCTAGTAAATATATACATATACTGATTTTTCTCTCTCGCTGTAACTACTTTTATAGCTAGAGATTGCCTCCTCATTTTTAACCTGTGGGGTACTGTCTTTCCCATAGCTCTACCCTCTAACTGTTCTATACCACAGGTCTCCTTCAGGTATGTAAGTTATCTCCACCACAAGAGGGAAAAAATCAATTCAAATTTTGTTGTAGTGTGTGTTGTTCATTAAAATAAAATACTGACGTGGATGTCAATTATGAGCATTGGTTTGAATTCAGATTGTTCAGGAATAGATGCACTTCTGATGCCCTTTCATTTTTGAAAATTGTGGACAGTGTTGAAATGATGCAGGCAATGATAAATGAGTGATTGAAAATACTTCGTACTTTCCTCTTCACACTATTTGGTTTGTAAAATGATCCATCCGTGAAGAAACATAGGAATGGGACACATAGCTACACTAAATAGCAATTTGCTTTTGATATATAGAATGAAATTTCCAAGACAGTGTTGAAGGCATCTTTTGTCATTAGTCCTCTGAACAATGAAAGTAAAATAGCATTTGCAATTCATGCTTGGCTGTTAACACACAGCTAAACTCATCGCCAATGCTTTCTTCATAGCTGGTAATCCCATCTCCATCCAACTGGTCAACAAAAGTGAGAGTCTAGGCTTGCTCCAAGGTAAGTAAGGTGTAACCTCTCTGCCCAAGTTTCAGATTCAACAGTAATCTGGACCAAACAGGAGATGCCGTCTCAATTTTCTGAACCAAAGAAAGCATATCTTCAAAGGATAGTCAAGCAAATGTTCTGACTAATGAAACACCTGCTTGAATTCTGAATGTTCAATGATTTCTCCCTAGGTACCACGAACTTATTCCTGAAAACTATTAACTATGCCAGCCTCTTTCCTTTCCACAATCTTCATCTACAGCTGTATAATTGAACTTTTTAAACTTGGACAACCATTTTCTTGTCTGTGTAAGTGAAAGGACAGTGTATTTTGTGGTGTTGATATGAATAACATACCAGATACACGAATCACAAATACGGCCATGGTGGCAATACAACTTTCCCATGAGGACTAGTTTAGCTTGCCAAATTAAAGTACATATTTAACACTACTATGAGCATATGCACAGGATATGAATAATGACTTTAAACATGCCCAAAAGGCGATTTATTTGGTGTTCAGGTTCTCTTTTAGAAAGACAAAGACAGTATAAGAGGTACAATTTGAGTTAGGTGTTTGTTCGAACACATATTGGTAAATTATGTAAATGATTTCCTTCGTCCTGCTTAGCACATGCATGATAATAACAACTGAGTAGTTGAGTAGCAAAAATTACTAGACAACAATATAACAGCATGCCTATAATCCCAATGAATTCTCAGTTGACAGTAGATACAATGAATTCCTCGATAATCAATGTTTCATCAGTGCTCAAGGAAGGCTAGAGTATCTCGCCTAAACATTGAGTGAATAAATTGAAGTTGATTATCGAGAAAGTCAATGTAACATGCCTGTAATTGTTAATTAAATAATAAATCTTACAGGGGCAGTCTAATGGAGCAACGCATCCACCCTCATGCTCCACCATTGAAGGAGGACATACACAGCCAATGACACACTGCAATGTGCAGACTACTGGTGGATTCTGGTAGTTGCCACAAGTGAGAGGACAGGCAGTGCCACAAGTTGTATACTCTTTGCCAATAGGACAGACAGGTGGGGTAGGCGTGGTCACTATGGAGGAAACAAATGCATATTGTATCACAAGATTATATTGTCTACAATTAAAAAGAAAAAAATTGAAAGTGTCTGCCTATTTAGTGATTTGATATTATTTAGGCCATGTAATGACTGAACAGCAACAAAAGTTAAGTACTAGATTCAATAATATAGCCAACTACCTTGACTGTGTTAAGTCAAAAGTTTACTTAGCTTTGCCAATGCTCATATAAACTACACAACCATAGCTTCTCACTCAATGTGCTAGCCACACACATAGCAACCACTTCCTGAGGCTAATACATCTGTGGCCTCATCATTGACATTAGCAACAGTTAACTTGGATATGGGGTAGGTATCTACTAAAATATCTCAAAAATATTTCATCGTCAATGCCACCTTCATAGCTGGTAATCTCATCTCCATCCAAATTGACAACTCAAGTGAGAAGTCTAGGCTTGCTCGAAGGAAAGTAAGGCATGCCCACTCGGCAAGCTTCAGAATCTACACTGCAGAGTTGCCAACCGTCCCGGAATGGCCGGGACAGTCCCGGAATTTTGGGCATTGTCCCAGTGGTGTCCTTGTCCCAGTAATGTCCCGGAATTTACAGCTACGTGCACCTTGCGCTTCCACTCGCTTAGATGGCCACTGCAGTCCCAAGCATGTTCAGTTTAGTCCTTTAACACTCGTAAAGCAACAAAAACAGGACACTTTTTAGGAGAGAAAAACTTCAGATAAACAATTACGGCTCCAGCGGGTTGCCAAACAACCTTTGACCTTGTTTCGATTGGAGGTGTGGCACTCACGTGAAACTTCCCAGCTAGTGATAATTGCATTTGCATTGCAATCTCAGCAAAAGAAGCAGAAGAGAGAATGCCATTAAGACGGATTAAAACACTCTCACCGCCATAAGCGCCTATAGGCGCGAACTCGACATCGCTAACGTAAAAATTAATTAAAAATTACGCGAACGAAATTTTTTACCAGGGGGTGCATGAAAGATAGCTCTAAACGTTAAATTACAATCAAAGAAAAATTCCAGGTAGCACGTGATTCAGAACTGGTCATGGCAACAAAAATATATTAATTTTTTTGACAATGATGACTTTACTTCACTGTGACCGTCCCGATAGCTTCTGGATGCTCTTCTTCGGAATTTTTGTAACAAAATGTAGCTTAGAAGATAAGCTATTTAATGATGTATTTATCTTTTGTCAAGGAATGAAGAAGAATCACGTCGCGTTAGATTAGAAGAATTTCCACATATTTCCTCAAATTTCTCCCTAATTTCTCACCCAAACTCCATAATTTATATATCACCAGAATGCTTATTGTGTGCTCTTTAACCTAAAATAATCTATTTTCACTGTTATGAGAATGTGTTGGGTATAGACCAGCGTATCTGCATGTGGTTTGTATGGGATTTTCTCCCCCTCTCCTGTGGTGCATTATCATACTTATTCAAATAGTTTAGGTGAAACTACTACATGTACTCTTACCATAAACCACCTAA
Source organism: Cladorhizidae sp. MBARI D1340-BT2 (assembly GCA_028752905.1). NCBI lineage: Eukaryota > Metazoa > Porifera > Demospongiae > Poecilosclerida > Cladorhizidae > Cladorhizidae sp. MBARI D1340-BT2. The sequence continues at coordinate 44,430,156 of JAQNBH010000016.1, read as the reverse complement.
CAGCCACTTAGCAGGTTTTTAATTCGAGGACAGGGCAAAAGTTGGATTGCCTGGCTGTCACTTTGGCATAAAAATTTCTATGACAAAAGTTAAATACATCATTATCTTCTAAGCTACATTTTGGTACAAAAATTATGTGTAGTGGGTGGAAGTTATGATTGGTATTGTCGAGGTGTATTTTTTAAATATTATTCCCCCCTCAAAATCCTATGGGGAAAAAAGTCGCTCCTGGATGGATCTCTGTTGTTAGTGACTTTTTTACTGTTGTAGACATAGAGATGCGTAACTTTTGTGTTTGCCTGCTTCAATAGAGCTGATTTATATACCAAGTTATAGTTTGCAATCGAATGATATGCTTTGTTTCAAAATTTAATGGTTACAAAAAAGTTATGAAATTCAAATTAAAAAAATTTTAAAAAGGTGTTGGGCTAAAGTTGGCAGAGAGAAAGGGAGACTTTCAGGGGATAGGCAAGAGTTTCAAAGGTATAAATAAAACAAATATAATGAAAAAGTAAATAAGCATGGAATACAGCAAATACAGGGTAAATAATAACATCATGGAGGCAGGAAAAACGTGCATGCTAATTAGGGGGCATGGTCGGAAATTCGCATCGGAAATGTCCCGGAATTAACTTATGGAAAGTTGGCAAGTATGACACTGGTATGGCCAAGGTTAGAGGAGATGCCATCAGCATTTTCAGAACCCAAGAAACAACAACTTCAAATGGTAGTCAAATGAACAGTTCGAAACATGTGCTAGAATTCTGAATGGTCAACCACTCTATATTTCTCACGAACTTATCCCTGAAAGCTATTGACTACGTCAGCTTCTGTTCTTTCCTCGATCTTCATCTCCAGCTGTATAATTGAACTATTATTTTTATAACCTATGACAACCATTTCCTGGTCATGTAAATTAAGGACAGTGAACCATCATTGATATTTTTGGGGGTGATGGTATGAATACAAACACACCAGATACACACATCATAAATACGGCCATGGCAGCAATACAACTTTCCCATCCAACTTTTCAATGAGGACTAGTTTGGCTAGTCAAATTAAAATACAATGTTTAATGGTCATGTGAACAGGATATGGGTAACGACTTTAAACATGTCCAACAGGTGATTTATTTGGTGTTCAGGTTCTCTTTTAGAAAGACAATGTAAGAGGTAAAATACCAAATGTTTCACCATTTCAATTTGAAAATTTCAAGTCAGGTGTTTGTTCAAACATTATTATTTATACATAATGGTAATTGTTTTATTGCTTCATTCATCCTGCTTAGCACATGCACGATAATAACAACCGAGGAGTGGAATGGCAATATAATTATTAGACAGCACTATACAACAATAGCATGCCTATAACCTCAATGAACCTCAATGAACTCTCAGATTATATAGTGCAATAAGTTTTTCTATGATCAAATTGAATTTTCTCACTCTAGCTATGACACTGCATATTTGGTTGTGTCCACACTGAATTTGAATTAGGAATTTTTGTCCCAATATGCTTTAGATCCCATGTAATTTCAGAAGTGGCTTGAATCAATTCAAAGTGAATCAATAAAGGCATTAAAATAAGTATTCACATGTGTGTGTTAAATAGAACTTCCCCTTGCTATAGCTGCAGATTGGAGTTTAGAGACTTGAGTACTAAAAGGAATTACTTGTTAGAAACTGTTTCTATGGCAGAAGCTACTAAAATCTAGGCAATAGCTAATGTTATAGCTAGTAAATATATACATATCCTGATTTTTCTCTCTCACTGTAACTACTGTTATAGCCTCATTTTTAACCTGTGGGGTACTGTCTATCCTATAGCTCTATCCTCTAACTGTTCTATACCACAGGTCTCCTTCAGGTATGTAAGTTATATCTGCCACAAGAGGGAAAAAATCAATTTAAATTTTGTTGTAGTGTGTGTTATTCATTAAAATGCTCACGTGAATGTCAATTATGTGAATTCAGATTGTTCAGGAATAGATGCACTTCTGATGCCCTTTCATTTTACAGTGTTGGAATGATTCAGGCAATGTGATTGAAAATACTTTGGACTTTCCTCTTCGCACTATTTTGTTTGTAAAATAAACCATCCGTGAAGAAACATAGGAATGGGATACACAGCTATATACACTCAATAGCAAATTAAATTTGCTTTTTGTTATGGAATGAAATTTCCGAGACAGTGTTGAAAGTGTCTTTTGTCATTAGTCCTCTGAACAATGGAAGTAAAATAGCATTTGCAATTCATGCTTGGCTGTTAACACACATCTAACTATAGCTAAACTCATCGTCAATGCTTTCTTCATAGCTGGTAATCCTATCTCCATCCAACTGGTCAACAAAAGTGATAGTCTAGGCTTGCTCCAAGGTAAGTAAGGTGCAACCACTCTGCCCAAGTTTCATGTTCAACAGTAATCTGGACCAAACAGGAGATGCCATCTCCATTTTCAGAACCAAAGAAATCATATCTTCAAAGGATAGTCAAGCAAAAGATTCTGACTAATGAATCGCCTGCTTGAATTCTGAATGTTCAATTATTTCTCCCTAGTTACCATGAACTTATCCCTGAAAACTATTAACTATGCCAGTCTTTCCGTGATATTCATCTTCAGCTGTATAATTGAACTTATTAAACTGGTATATTACCATTTCTTTGCTTGTGTAAGTTAAAAGAAAGTGAATTTTATAGTGACGATATGAATACAAACACACCGGATACACACATCGCCATGTTGGCAATACAACTTTCCCACCCAACTTTTCAATGAGGACTAGTTTTGCTTGCAAAACATGTTTAACACTATGAGCATATGCACAGGATATGAGTAATGACTTTAAACAAGTCCAATAAGTGATTTATTTGGTGTTCAGGTTCTCTTTTATGGAAGAGGTAAAATACTAGATGTTTCACCATTAGATGTTTCACCATTTCAATTTAAAAATTCCAAGTTAGGTGTTCGTTTATTTATACATAATGGAATGCTTCCTTCATCCTGCATAGCACAAGCATGATAATAATAACCGAGGAATTGAGTAGCAATCAAATTACTAGACAGAACTACTACCAATACAAACAACAATAGCATGCTTATAACCTCAACGAAATCTCAGATGAGTTAGTAGATACGATAATCAACTTGAATTTTCTCACTCGATGTGTCAGCTAGATGCTCTAGGAAGGCTAGAATATCTAGCTGTAACATTGAGTGAATAAATTGAAGTTGATTATCGAGAAAGTCAATGTAACATGCCTGTAATTGTTAATTAAATAATAAATCTTACAGGGGCAGTCTAATGGAGCAACGCATCCACCCTCATGCTCCACCATTGAAGGAGGACATACACAGCCAATAATACACAGCAATGTGCAGATTAGTGGTGGAGGATTCTGTAAGTTGCCACAAGTGAGAGGACAGGCAGTGGCACAAGTTGTATACTCTTTGCCAATAGGACAGACAGGTGGAGTAGGCGTGGTCACTGTGGAAGAAACAAATAAATACTGTTCCATGGCTGCAAGCAATATACTCATTTGTAGGTCTACAGGCCATGTCATGAAGTAGAACAACTTAAATAAGTATTGCTATATTTAATAATCTAGCTTCTAATTTAACTAGCTTCCTCAGGTGTTTTCTTGAGGTATTATAAATAACTCATAAGTTTACTCAGCACGATTCAAAGACATTTTATGTGCCAAACCACTCAGAAATCCAAGAAACAAACCAAGGTTAGTAATATAGTACAACAAAGTTATGGCACAACCTCAATACATGTTCAAGGTTCTGGTCCTCAACCTTGCAGCATCAACCACAAAATGAGAACCACTTCCTGGTGCTTGCTAATAAATACTTCAACCATTATGTGAACTTGGGCATGCTATGAGTATCTGATAAATGATGTTAGAATACAAGTCAAGATGGGTCGAAAGCATCCCTGTTTGATGAGTCGGCATCCTCATCAATGCACATGTTTGCTTAAGGTCGTCACCTGCATCTGCCTGTTGAGTGTTTGTCATCTGTGAGCTTCTTGCATCTTCTGAGATCAAGACATCTTAATATGGCGCTTGGTTGGAACTATCATATCAGTATCAAGTCCAACAAGCTGGTGCCAGGAAATGACAATTGCATCTGACTGAGCAGGTTCTCGGTCGTCATCAGCTATCTGCTGTTGTTGCTTGACTGTTTCCTTCCTTGTCCACACCGAGCAGATAGGAACTTCTATCTTGCTCCTTTCATCCACCAAGGGCTTGAGTAGCTGATTTATGAAGGAAATGTATTGACCCAGCAATGCATCCGTGCCCATGTCATCAGTAACAGCAACTGTAATGTAAGCTTGAGTTCGATCTTTGTCTATGCTGTTTTCTGCCAAGTCGAATTTTACTGGTGGGCCCTTAAGGTGCTTGCTAATAAATACTTCAACCATTATGTGAACTTGGGCATGCTATGAGTATCTGATAAATGATGTTAGAATACAAGTCAAGATGGGTCGAAAGCATCCCTGTTTGATGAGTCGGCATCCTCATCAATGCACATGTTTGCTTAAGGTCGTCACCTGCATCTGCCTGTTGAGTGTTTGTCATCTGTGAGCTTCTTGCATCTTCTGAGATCAAGACATCTTAATATGGCGCTTGGTTGGAACTATCATATCAGTATCAAGTCCAACAAGCTGGTGCCAGGAAATGACAATTGCATCTGACTGAGCAGGTTCTCGGTCGTCATGAGCTATCTGCTGTTGTTGCTTGACTGTTTCCTTCCTTGTCCACACCGAGCAGATAGGAACTTCTATCTTGCTCCTTTCATCCACCAAGGGCTTGAGTAGCTGATTTATGAAGGAAATGTATTGACCCAGCAATGCATCCGTGCCCATGTCATGAGTAACAGCAACTGTAATGTAAGCTTGAGTTCGATCTTTGTCTATGCTGTTTTCTGCCAAGTCGAATTTTACTGGTGGGCCCTTAACCTATACAGGGAGATCTTTTCTCCTGTCAATACTTCCTTGGAGATAGTTGAGCAAGAGACGAGTGTGTGATGCAGCTGTGTCGAGCTTGACAGAGCGTTGCCTTTATTGAGTTTGCCTCAGATGAGGTAGTCATCACGATGCTTGCATACTGGCTCACAAGCAAAAACAGTTTTCTTGGGACAATGAAGCTGCTAGCCTTGTCAAAGTATTTTGCCAGATGACGCTTGCCTCCACTGTCGGAAAGGCGTTTACTGGTTGGTTGTGTGCGAGGGGATGTGCCTTTATCAGTGTCTATGCCACTGGGTTTGTCAACTTCTGAGGACATGGTAAGTCTCTTGCCACCCGCATATGATGGCTGTTGGTAAAGCGTCCACTTTTCTGCTTCCTGAGAACGCTATATTCGAGGTTGCAGTCTCACAGGTACTGATCTGTTAGTCTGCCAACTTGTTTTAGAGTCTGAGATCTCTGTGTCCCCACCCACAGCACTACATTGCTGGGTAGTATCCAGAGGGTGTGTTCTGTGGCAAACTTCTTACCAGCTTCCAATGGGTGTGGTACAGTCTGTCATGCAGTAACTTGTTAAATCCCATAAGCATGCTGTCTCCTGGGTAGCTGTCTCGTTAGGTTTGATGGTAGCCTCCCACCAACACTTTTGCTGGTCTCTGCTGTTATTCCCATTCTTTCGAGTAGGGCCACCTTGATAGTATCATAGTCTTTGGCTTCCTTAGCTGTGAGAGCTAAGAAAGATGCCAGGACATCTTCTTCAAGTAGGGCCCGGAGTTGTGCTGGCCATTCATCCTTCAGGACATTATAAGTGGTCATGTGCTGCTCAAATCTGTTGAGGCAGGAGTCGATTCTGTCTCCTCCTTAGATGGTTTTGAGTTTAGGAGGTTTGAGCTGTTGCTGGCTATGCTGTTCGGTGATCCTGGTGAAAAACTCCGTCACACGACTCGTCTCTTCTTGGTACTGCACAGTAGCCTGCTTCAACTGTTCCCTGTGTCTCTGCTCTTGGTCTGCTTCTATTTGTTGTTGTCGGATAAGCATGTGTAGCAGCTCAGTAGTGGGGATGTGGTGGGCATAGTCTTCTGTAGGAAATTTAACTTCAGTAGTTCATCCCTTCGTTCATGGCTTTGAGTCTGCATGGACATGATGGTCTTCTGGTTGATCTCGAATCATTTACGTTTAATCATAACTTTGCACACAATCACTCTTTACAGTATCACCCGCGATGGCATCCAATAGATTAGGCAAGTGTTTTGTTATATTTGATGAGGAGTTGCTGCTGGTAAGAGAGTTCAAACAACAAAATAGCACTAGTCTGAGGCTATCAATAGCTAGTAAATAGCTGCTGGTCTGAAGAGTCTAATCAATGGCTGAAGAGTCTAATCAATGGCTGAGTTTGATTGTAGTAGGCTGCCACCATATCTGGGTTTTGGTCCCTGGGTGACCTTATCTTACCCATCTACTTCAGCATTAGCTAGAAGTTAAGTTGGCTTTTAAAAGATAATTTAATTAGCAGTGACTACATAACTAAGTCTGACTAAATCAAAAATTGAGATCAACTTAATAACCTCCTGCCTAGATTAGCAGAGGTTTTACAATGATAAAATAAGGGCAGGATCATGCAACAACGAGATCCAATGAAACAACTACAAGTAAGATGTAACTATTGTACTTGTCACATTAACACATGTGCATGATTATCTGTTCAGTCAATCAGCATTGATAGGTGCTAGGCTGGCTGGCCTAACAGGTTGGTTTGGGTTGTAGAAAGTTTGGCAGGTCAGACGATCATTAGGTTGTGTCGAGTAGGTAGTACTGGAATGCTCTCTTTGACCTTCATTTCAAATAGCACACCCAAGTATAGCCACATAATCACATAATACAAGTCCATATGACCATTCATTAAATCAGAAAACTCCAAATCTTTCATGTCTTGGTGTACCTAGTATATTTCTTGATTCCAAATATGTACCTGGGTTTAATTCAGGTTTAAAGATTTATTTAAATTAAAATATGAATTGTCAAGGATATCTGGATACATTCTTGTTTACTTTATTTTTGGACAAGTCCATTACAGCTTTTTTTTTTTTTATTAACAATTTGTGAGATATGTCAAAATGCTGGCAGCTCCTTTACTTGGTAAAGATGCTCTCTGGTGGGCTAGTGCACCACTTGGTATAAAGCATTCCCTTCTACTCGTGTTTACAAACGTTGATAGCTGGTAGCTATTAATTTAAAACTTAATTCAATGGTTACAATTCAGTAGATCAATACTTCACCATGATTTTTGATAGACTACACTCAGGACTTAATTAAATGTATATAGTATATACAAGCAGATTTCCTATGACAGAGTTCATGCTGACTCAAGTAGACTGCAACTTCAATTAGCATGTGTCACAGCAAATTAGAGGATTTTTGGTGGCCTATGGCAACCCAAGTAGAAATAGTTACACATCTCAAGAAGAATAGTTTTTTGCCTCATGATTTTTCCTGATGCTTACCTCCATTCACACTTTCAATATCCATAAAACTTCATTCGAAATTCCATTTTGGATTTATTAACTCATATAGCTTGGGCACAAAAATTCTCTAGAACTTCAAAGACATCATGCATTATAAACCAGCAGAACAAAATCGAGCATCTTAGCAAAACTGTGCAAAGCCTAGCAACATTATGGATGGCTAAAACAAGGTAAGCAAAGCCATTACATCATGCATTATCATTAATACCTTGCAGAACTAAGTAATATTACATTCTCGAAATGGAGCAGCATCTCATAAAGCAAAACTGCATAACCAAGCAGGTGATGGATAGCTAAAACAAAGTTGGCAAAGTCCTGCTAGCTAGCTACATAGCATTAATTGTGGTTATTTTCTGTCTTACTTTGTGTGTTCACCAACCCAGGGAGAACAACAGCCAGAACCAGCGCGCGGCAGTGACCGACTGACACCAGCTTCATTTATTATTAAAACAAAGTTGGCAAAACAACCCTCTCTCTTCCCCTATGGTGCATCTGAGAGCATGTTGGACTCTAGTGCGGCACCTACCTACTAAGTAAGTCATACTTCTCCGGTTTAAGGCTTAGCCTGTGGTTGTAACCAATGTTCTTCACTGTTGTGGTTGGGGAAAAACATCGTTAGGACCCAGTGAAAGTAGAGCGATGTTTTGTGTTGGCATGATTTGGTCCCCAAGTTGTTAGATTTGACGGAGTGCGTTAGAACTGCATAACATAGCTAGTCCCAAAGTTTTGCGGGGGGAAGCTGAGTTTAGGACACCTTACCCCATCCTTGTTCGACCCGACTGTACTGGAGGGCAGCCGGGGGCTGCCAGGTAGGAAACTAAACACCAAGGCCTATTCTTGTCAAATTAATCAGGTGTGCTGATGTAACCAGCATTCTGGCCAACAGGGGCAGCCTTATGGATCCTATCCGTATCAAACCAGATATGACTCCTGAGCAAAGGATTCATGAGGCCTTACTTCTAAAAGAGAGATGGACACTCATTGAGGCAGGAGTGGATCGCAAATTGATAAAAAAACAACTTATCTATCTATGTCCCTTATGGGAAAATAGTCAACAAATCATTTGTTCCTGCTCCAAGTGTGACCAACAAGTCAAAAACCCAGACCAATTTCACGGTAGCCAGTCTACTTCAAATCAACTAATTCCTTGTGATCAAACTCATGTGCTATCATGTGATGTTTTATCTGTCAATCCATTAACCTCTTCTCCTACAGTGTGTGAAAAACTGAATACTGTTCCCAGTAGTCAGTCAACCATTGGTAGAATTCCACCTGATGATCATTCCTCTATCAATTCTCATATTGTGCAATCTGATGACATATCTGGGAACCCGCCAATTCCACTGCGTGAACAAGAATCTCCTGCTCACGGCAATCCTGGTGAATGTTGTCACAAGGACTGACTAGGAAATAACATAAATGTATGTCTATGGAATTCATGAAGCATTTTCAACAAGCTCAACTTTTTTCAATCTCATGTATGCTCCACTCAGCTTCATATCATTGCACTCACAGAAACTTGGTTAACCACTTCACTACTAGATAACGAAATCATCCCTTCTGGTTATACAATCTACAGGAGAGATAGGTCCGCTAGAGGTGGAGGCGTCCTTTTATGTATCAAAGAATCTATCCCATCCAAACTTATTTCAACACACCCAAGCATTGAATCAATCACAGTAGAAATTTATTGCAGGAAAACATTTATAATCTGTGTTGTATATATTGCTCCTAATGCCACTGATGAACACTACTTCAGTCTGTATTCTTACTTAGAAGGCCTAATTCAACAAAAAAATGTAATTATTGTTGGAGATTTCAACTTGCCTGATATTAATTGGCAAACTCTTAGTGCAGTTACATTACCTTCCACCCTGTTCTGCGATCTAATCTTTCAATTTGATCTTACACAGTTTGTTTCTTCACCGACACATAACAAGGGCAGTATTCTAGACCTAGTTATCTCCAACTCTCAAAATCTTATCACAAACCTCTCTGTAGACTCCACAGACAATTACTCTGACCATTTTAGAGTGATTTTTCCCATCTCCACAGTTCTTCCTCGTTCAAAAAAAATTAAGGCAGTGTATGTATACGATTACTCAAAAGCTGATCTTGTGGGAATGCATGCTTTTCTTCTGGATCGTGACTTTAGTCATTTTCTTGAGTCCCAAGACATAGAATACCTCTGGCTTGATCTCAAGTGTACTCTACACGAAGCTATAGATCTATTTCTTCCCAAAGTCAAAATCGGTTCAAAAAACTACCCAAAGTGGTTTTCTCCCACAATTAAACATAACCTTAATAAACTTAGATTTCTCAGACGAAAGTTTAGGGCTAAACCATCAGATAGTTTGAGGCATCGCATAAACATCTTCGAAAAACAAACACAGTCCCTAATACTAGAAGCAAAGACATCTTGGGAAAGTAAGCTAGTCAAGGACTTCGCTAACTCCAAGAATCACAGAATCTATAATAGTCTGTCCACACATGCAACCTTTCCACCAATCATGAGTCTGGACTACTCTTATACCGCCTCCACTAACAAGGATAAGGCTGATCAATTCAACAAATACTTTTACTCTATGTTTACTCCCAGCTCTGTACAGCAGTCCTCAACCAAGGATGTAGAAATAACATCACCATCAGTATATTGGATAGCATTTCTTTCATCCAATTTGATGTCTACAAAATTCTGGCTACACTTGACCCTACCAAGGCCATGGGTGTAGATGGGATTGGTCCAAAAATTCTTAAATCTTGTTCTTTAGCTCTCTGCGAACCAGTATTCCATCTTTTTACTCAGTGTCTAAACCAAAGCTATCTACCTGCTGAATGGAAGGTACATCGCATTACACCAATTCACAAGTCTGGTGACAGAGCATACACCAAAAATTACAGGCCTATTTCACTCTTATGTTCATTATCAAAGGTACTGGAAAGACTGCTGTATGATCAGATCATAGATTATGTTTCAGACCAAGTCATGAATGTGAGGCAATTTGGTTTTCTGAGAAAGAGATCTGCCATTCAACAACTACTTCTCCTCCTTGAGGATATCCAGAAGAATATGGCAGGTAAAAATCAGGTGGATGTCATCTACCTTAACTTTTGTAAGGCTTTTGACAGGGTACCACACATGGAGCTTTTACAAAAACTTAAGTCCTCGGGAATATCGGGCAACCTCTGGAAACTATTTCAGGCATATCTCTCAAATAGATATCAGTACACTTCAGTGAATAACTGTGATTCTGATCTCCTTCTAGTCCTCTCTGGTGTTCCTCAAGGGAACATCTTAGGACCTATCTTATTTATTATTTATCTGAACGACCTGCCTGGGGTAGTCAACAATGCAAAGATTCTCAGCTTTGCTGATGACCCAAATGCTCCAAACAAGTAAATATCAGTAGTGATATTTATTTACTCCAAAGTGACCTGGATAAAATAATTGAGTGGTCCAGAAAATGGAATATGGAATTCAACACAAGTAAATTCACACTGGTGCAATTCACCATGGGTCAGGCTGTTTTAACATCCAGCTACACTGTGAATAAGGAAGACATACCAGTCTCTAGAAGCCACAATGATTTGGGGGTAGTGATCTCTAATGACTTGACATGGACTAAACATTTAAATTCATTAATATCCAAAGCATACTGCAAGCTCAGCCTCATCAGGAGAACCTTCAGCCAATATATTCCTGTCCAAGTCAACTTTATATTTCGTTAGTTAGATCACAACTTGTGTATGGGTCTCAACTCTGGAGACCAATGCTCCTCAAGGACATCAAACCCATCGAAAGGATCCAGAGAAGGGCCACAAAATATATATTGAACGATTATTCTTCGGATTATAAGTCAAGACTTATTTCTCTGGACCTGTTACCACTAATGCTTTATTTTGAACTAAATGACATCATGTTTTTTATAAACAACCTCAAGGAACCAACATCTTCGTTTTCCATCACAGAGTTTGTCTCATTCTCGTGTAATGCTACCAGATCAGGCATGAGGAAACTACTCCACACTAGATCAACTAACAACAAGTCCAGGCAATTCTATTTCAATCGGCTACCTCGTCTGTGGAACTCATTGCCTTACCTAGACCTATCAAAATCTTCTAATACCCTGAAAAACTGATTATCTTTGCATTCTTTGGTCACACTTCACCTCACAGTTTAACTCATCAAACCCATGTACCTATCACATGCAACCACTGTATGTATATCCCTCAAACACCTAAATATATATATAGTACTAAGTAATCATGGCTGCCAGTGACAGAGCTGGTAAGCCATCAGCATTCAATACATCAATTATATATCACTATCATCTCATAACTGATTAGAAAAACATTATTATTATTATTATTATTATTATTATTATTATTATTATTATTATTATTATTATTATTATTATTATTATTATTATTATTATTATTATTATTATTATTATTATTATTATTATTATTATTATTATTATTATTATTATTATTATTATTATTATTATTATTATTATTATTATTATTATTACTATTATTATATTATATAAAGTCCTGCTAGCTAGCTACATAGCATTAATTGTAGTTATTTCTGTCTTACTTTGAGTGTTCACCAACCCAGGGAGAACAATAGCCAGAACCAGCCCGCGGCAGTGACCGACCGACATTATATTTTATAACAGCGACAGTATTGTGGGTGGAGGCGTACTTATACTCTAACCCTACACGTGACTGTTCCGAATCGACCAGTTGGCGCCATGGCAACACGTAACAACCTAGCAAATAACAAAAAACGGGTAACGATCATCAACAAGTGTACATAAAGGTCTACCTAGCGGTCCCAGTGGCTTAATGGCAGCCAGAGTTGGAGGTTGCAGGTTCGAGTCCTGTCTGGGTCGGGATTTTTTCCCGATTATGTCACATGGAAAGGCCTGCATTTGGGGTCGTTTCAGAGCTTGCTCACCAAGCCCTAGCCCCCCCCCCCCCCCTGACTCTGACCCTTCCCCTTTCGAATCTAGGATATTATTTAGCCAGCAAAGAAAAGCTAGATAATATCAGTAACTGCCATCACCTTTTCGATCAGCCATGCCTGTTGCCATCTGCTGTGCAGCCAATTAAAAAAATTGTAAATAAAAAAATATGCGGGAGGGCGTGCGGGGGTTTATTAATGTTTTGGTGACTATTTCAGGCTGGCTTGTGCTACCGTCTGGTTTAGAGTAACATCAGCTATTAACTTTGCTGCCCGTTCATACTTGCGCAGCGCAGCTGTGTGGCTGGGTGTTTTATACCCTAGAATTTAGCATCCTGCCGGCTGAGCTTCCGCCGCCGCCTCCAAGGTTATGTATAGAAAGCTGACCAGACCCATCTGTGTGTAAAAACGCAGGTATGGTGCTCTGGCCCTGTAACCCCCTACCATTCGTTCAATATCAGTTTTACCTGTCCCCGTTCTAGCAACTGAATCCTTGGGTATTTGACTATCCAAAAGCAGACTGGGAAAGAATGAGTGACCACTTATTGGTTTTAACTTTAGTCTGTGTTTTGAATAGGATGATATGGAGCTATATAATTTGGTCAACTTTGAAATCAATGCCATGATACCTAAAGTCAAACTAAGATCTTACCAGTACCCAAAGTGGTCTACAATTCAACTCCATCACCAACATAAATAAGAAATATCCAAACCAAATATTAATGGAGAAACTAAAACAAGTGGAGGAAAACTTCAGTTGTAATACTCAGTCAGACTTTGCTGAGAATAAGAACTCAAACATCTTCAAATTCATCAATTACCTAAATGAAGGTGGTAACCCCTCCACAGTTTATCATGGCTCCAAACAAGTGTGCTACCTCATTGAATTCTTACTTTCACTCAGTTTTTACAAATAGCTCATTCATACTTCCTCCGCTGAATCAGCTGCCTGTTAACGATTCCATTATTCCTTTATTCGAAATCACTGAATCTGACGTTTTTGAAGCACTTTCTTCTCTGGACGTTTCTTAATCAATGGGCTTTAACAAGATTGGTCCTAAAGTACTGAAGTATTGTGCTCTGGCCCTGAATCAACAACCCCTATACCATTTGTTCAAAATCAGTTTGTCTAGATTCCTTAAACAGGTATATAATTAACATGCTTGATAATAAATGGTCTATCATAGATGTAGGTATGAAATTTGGTAAAACCCAATATTATATCTAACCTTCCTTTTGTAGCTCGGTTAGAAATTTTTCTGATGCATTCAGAGTTCTAGAAGTGTTAGCCAATTGGTCTTTCATAGCCATTATCCATTACATTTAATAGGACTGCAACCATACCATATTGAATGTCATGATAAGGAGTTTTGTACAATCATAGTGGATCAACAGTGAGTTAGCTTTTAACAGACCCTTAGCCACTACAAAAGCCTGATCTTGCTTCCCTGTCTATACCCATTTTGAGTTTTTTACAAACAAAAATGACAACAACAACAACAACAACAAAAACTAAAAGACAGGTAGCTTTCATTATATCCATGAATCTCTTGCACATTAAATTTACAGGCCAAATGAATTATTGTATGGACCTAAAAGCACATAAAACTTAATTGCATAGTGAATAATCGGTGTGTGCATGAATGTGTGGCTTTTAAGACTATAATGTACCTGCATCCATTGAATGGTTTCTTGAGAATGCAACTTGTACCTGCATCCATTGAATGGTTTCTTCAGAATGCAACTTGATGTAGGATTTTCCACAAGCAATACATTATAATGGTACAAGTCGGTGTGTATCAAACTTGTCATCTTACCATCTCATGTATATTTCTGAGAAATGCCATCATTCCTGCACCAAATCTTATAAATAATAGGATACCTTGCACTGCACAGTACAATATTTTCAGGCACCTCTTGACCTTCTTTTTTGTGCTTTTTGTCATGGTCTGGTTTGTCTGAACTGAGCTGGGTTACCCTTGGCATCTTCAAATAACTCATGGTAGCCATTCCCTTCATATATTTCTGCATGTCCCTCCAATGCTATCATATCCCACTAATCCGATCTTTCATCAGTGCCATTTCAATAAGCAAAGCAGCTTGGCTGCAAGAATACAGCTGGTTGTCATGGATGTGTCACTGTAAAAATACTAACTCTAATAAGTAGCCACACATTCCATGGTTGTGCTCTATTATATATCGTTGAATCGTGCTATTCACATTTCACTTACCGACAGTACATGAATTCAATGATTGTATGACTTTCATACTTCTTCTGAGAATGTCTATATGCAAACAAAAATCCATCATGTTTTTCATCTCGATCAGTCTGGTTACTGTAAAGAAATTTCACTAGAAAGTGCTGTAGGGTTTGGTTAAAGGTCCTACAAAATCATTACATTTTGTTTGGGAAATTCTGTGTTCTGTTTTAGTGATACACATTTTTTTAACTTTGTCGACAAATTCTCTGCTTTGACTGAAATAGTTATTTTGGTACTGCTATACCTCACTGTTATGTGAACCATTGTCGAATAAGATATCTCACCTGCATAAATTATCATATCTTCAAGTGCAAAAAAATGAATTTGCACTCTTATCTGGAATTGTTTCTGCCTCCAGCTACTTAGAAGAAAAATAACCAAAGTAACTACGTATATATCTTTTCCCCTTGTAATTCTTGGAAGAGGACCAACAAAGTCAATTACAACCTGCAAGAGCAGCATGGCATCATAATTATATAGGTCGCAAACCACACTTTGCATATACTATATAATAATTTTACTGTGTTCCAAACCCTTTGATTACACAAGTATTGTATATAAGGCGGGATGAAGATTTCTGAAACTTTGCTTCCTTGGTGCTGTAGCAAACCTCTGTTTAACCATCTTAATGCCAAAGCAGCATTCAAAGAAAAACTCCCCTATTACCACCACCACTGTTTTTCAATGTAAATAAAAACTTGTAAATGGAATTATTGTTTCTAAAAGCTGCAACTATGTGGTTAAGCCTTACTTAACCACCCAAAAACTTACAACTGAAATGAAGAGTTGCTTGGGAAACTCCTACAAGTACTAGTCATAGCTTTCAACTAAAACTAGATTCAGCTGTTAATTATCTAGCTTTGCTTTATTGTGAACTATGCATTTGGTTTTCAAATAGGACTATTGAGCTAAATAACTACCCTTGATATCCTGTCTGCTACTGGATGTCTATATTAACTATAACAAGACAATAATAAACAAACCTTCTAAAACACCACAACTTGAACAGCCACCCTGTACATATTATAATTATCTTTCAATACACCCCTGGAGTGCCTATGAGAAGGCTATATATATGATCCACCAGTAGACAGCTGCACTGGTCTAAGTTTGGTCCAAAGAACGTCCACAGATTCGAACTGATTAGATACTAAGTTTCCAGCTACAACTAGGCTAGTTACACAACTTAGTTGAAGAGCTATATAGTGTTTTCAATAAAATGCTCTTGTGCAGTGGCTATAGCTACAAGCCACAGCTGTAGCTATAGCTGATGGGCTGGTCTAGGCTTGAGAATAGGTCTGCAATGCAAATTTACCCAATTAGTTTCTAAGTTTCTAGAAGCCACTCTTTAGGTAGCTTACGTAGTGTTATTTCATTCAAGCACCATAAGAAAGCTGTTGCTACAAACCACAGCTGTAGTTATAGCAGCTACACTGGTCTATATCAGACCCAAAGAAGGAATTTGTCAGACATCTTCCAAGATTAGTCACTGGTTTTCTAAGAAGCCTCTAGAGCATTATATATATATATACAGCAGTCTTGGGCATGCTAATTACAGGTGTGCATACTTCGTGGCAGGTTAATGTTAGTCCACAACGTCTTCAGTATAAAAACCTTTTGCGATGCTATAAATGGCCTCCTAATTTATGACCAAGTATTATAATTATCTTTGTTTGGTAAAAGCTTTTTAATTTCATGGCCGTAGCCACCGGTCAGGTTGGTCAGGTTTCAACCTGACCACTTTTTGGAACTCTCACTTGAACCTGTGACGACTCGTCGCGATCTGCACGTTAATTTCATTGAAAAACTCACTCACTAGTAGTCTTCCTGAAACACCCCACCATCCCACCTTGGGATTTGAATTTCCCAGGCGAAGCTTTGGGAAGTCGAAACCTGTATTCTGCCCAGCCCAGAGCCAGTGGTTCAGCGGCTGGCCCTTTCTTCATTATGACGAAGGTCAAGATGTGGTGTTCTGTCACACTTGTGTCACAGCTATAAAACTAAAGAAAATGAAGTACAGTTGCTGCATTTCTGAGTTATTTGAGTCATTTGTAAGTATTTTTATGTAGCTAGCTTTCTAGATTAATATCTAGCTAAAATTGAAGACATGGCTACATTGAGCAGTGAGTGTGTAGCTATATTGTGTGTTAATAAATAATTGTGTATGGCTAGCATTTACTTAGTTTTCTTTTGATGCTCAGGTCACAAGGGATTACAACAACTGGAAGGATGCAACAACTGCTTTCAGGAACCATCTCCGATCCAAGGCACACTGTGAGGTAGTTGAAGTTATTGTAACATTGCCAGCAACAACTGAAAATGTTGGGGAGTTACTGAATAGGCACACAAAGAGCAGAAGGAGCAAGCAAGGGGCATGCTACAGCTAATTTTGTCCAGTGTCCATTTTCTTGCGCGGCAAGGACTGGCCCTGCGAGGTGATGGCAGTGATGCATCAGCATACTTGATGCAGTTGCTTCGTTTGAGGGCAGAAGACAATTCTCAAGTGCTGAAGTGGCTAGATAGGAATGCCAATAAGCACACTGCTCCAGAAAATCAGAATGAGATGCTCAAAATCATGGCTCATCATTTGTTACGCAGGATCCTTGAAGATATTCACAGCTCCCCGTTCCTTGCTGTGATAGTTGATGAGGCCACTGACAGGTCAAACAAGGAACAGCTGACTCTAGTTGTGAGATGGGTTAGTGAGGATTTCTTGGTTTCTGAGGAGTTTCTTGGAATGTATTGTTTATCTGCACAGAGCATTGTTCGAGTAATGGTGGATGCCTTTCTACGATTCCAAATTCCACTGGCAAAGCTTCGTGGCCAGTGCTATGATGGATGTAGCACTATGGCTGGAGCAAAGGCTGGTGTAGCAGTTAGAATTCAGGAAAAAGAGCCCCGAGCTGTGTTAACGTGGACATGCACTTAACCTTGGTGTAAGCGACACCATGAAACGGTCACCAGTAATGAAGGATTGCCTGGACACATGCTTTGAAGTGGTGAAGCTAATCAAGTTCTCTCCAAAACGAGAAGCAATGATGCATGAAATAAAGGAAGAGATTGGTAGTGATGCTCCTGGGCTGAGAACCTTGTGTCCAACAAGATGGACTGTCCATGCCAAGTCTCTGGCCAGCATACTTTCAAACTATGACAACATCATGCTGCTTTGGGAGAGAGCAGTGTGTGCAACATGTGATACCGAGATGAAAGCCAGGATACATGGTGTATGGAGTCAGATGCAGGGTTTCAAGTTCTTTTTTGGTCTGATTTTTTGGTCTGATTTTGTCTGAAATGATCCTACGGCACACTGACAAGCTTAGTCAGACCTTACAGCAACCCACTCTCTCTAGTGTTGAAGGTCACCAAATAGCAATGCTAACAGTGAAGACTCTGGAAGGTTTGCGGACAGAGGACAGCTTTAATTTGGTCTGGGGGAAGGTTGAAAAGGCAAGGGATGAGTTGGATATTGAGGAGCCTAGGTTGGCTAGGAGACAAAAGGTGCCAAGGCGTTTCAAGCAAGGCAGTGCTCCTGCTCACTTGGCAGAATCTCCAAAAGAAGACTACCGCAAAGTATATTTTGAGGCTCTTGACCTTGCTGTGACCAGTATACGCAGCAGATTTGATCAGAAAGGTTTCAAGATTTACTATAATTTAGAGCAGCTTCTTTTGAAGGCATGTCGAGGGGACTGTTACAATGAGGAGCAAGATGTAGTTTGCACTTTCTTCTATGATGACTTTGATAAAGAGGAATTGGTAGCAGAGCTATTAACCCTCGGTGAGCTGTATAATTCAGTTATGGAGGACGAGGTTACATCGGTTGGTAACATCAAGACTGCACTGTTGATCCTTTCTATATACACCACAAAGATTGCTCATAAAAACAGTATGTAAGCTCTTTCAGTTACTGCTGATCTTACCAGCAACAAATGCTACTTCGGAGAGATCGTTCAGTGCCCTTCGTCGTATCAAGTCATACTTGAGGACCACAATGTCTCAGGAAAGGCTGAACCATCTTATGGTTCTGCACTACCACCAGGACAAGTGTGATAATCTTGACTTGAAGGCTATAGGAAATGAATACATAGAAAAATATGAAACCAGAAGAAACACATTTGCTATGTTTCCTTAACTTAATAATTATGTTGTTTTCTAATTATGTTGTTTTCTATATATTAACTTTGCGTATATATTATAGCTACTAGTACTTTTTTCCCATGTATTTTATTTTCAACAACAACCACAAGTTTTAATAAATACAGTGTTGGGTTGGAGATTGTTGGCCAGAACAGGGAGACTCTATATAGTCTTTAAAATAGTTTAGGTATGCAGTGTATGCATAATGGTTTGCCGTTCCCAGCTATGCCATAGACCAAGCTCCTGTACAAAACATATTTATTAGAGGTGCATCATACTGCATATTAGATAACCAGTTTCAGCAATCAACCTGACCACTTCAAATCTGGTGGCTACAGCCCTACCTTCAGTGGAGAATGACAGCTTTGAAAGGTTCGATTCAATTCCCTTGTACTCCTTGGGACATTCCTCCAACCAGTGTCTTTCGCCTTATGCTTAAAATAAAAGAATAATATGCTAAATAGGGTCAGGGTGGATTTTGGCCAAGAAAAGGATGTACTGACCAGTTTCTAGTGTTGAGATGTATGTCTGTAACATAATGAGATCACATGGGCATCTGACATTTCTGGCATTTCTGGATGTAAGCAAGGCATATGATATTGTGTGGAGAGAAGGATTGTGGAAGATGAGAGGGTATCGAGTTCAGGAAGAATTTGTCAATGTGTGAAATGCTTGTATGAAGGAATTCAGTCAAGTGTGTTGTTAGGTGGAGAGGAGTCCAGGTGGTTTGAAGTGGAGGCAGGACTGAGATGAGTTCTCCTTTGTCACCAGTTCTCTATAGTGTGTGTATGTCATGGGATTGTGAAGGATTTGGAGGGGAAAGGTTAGGGATTGAAGTGGAAGGGACATGGTGTGGTGGGTTGTTGCATGAAGATGATATTGCAAGAGATTAGGTAGAGTTACAAGTGATGTTGGATGTGGTGGGGGAGTATGCAATGAAATGGAGATTTAGGTTTAATAGTGAGAAGAGCAGACAGTTGGTGGAAAGTGTTGTGGAGGAGAGTAGAAGATTAATGAGGAGAGAATGGAGAATGTGAAAGCCTTCAAATATCTTGGTGTGTGGTTTGATAGGGGGATGAAAGGAAATGTTCATTTGGAGTAGATGAAGGAAAAGATAGAGAAATGGAGGGAAAGAATTGGTTATATGAGCAGGGTAAACGAAGAAATGGAGATGGACAGAGATAAACTAATATGGGAGCTGCTAGCTAGTCCATGCCTAGAACATACATCTGAAGTGTGGTGGACAGGAGGGAAGACAGCCTGCAAGAATTTGGAAAAAATTGAAGAGAACATTGAGAGGAAACTGGTTGGAGGGAGTAATACAGTTGCAGGGGTTGCAGTAAGAGGGGACCTGGACTGGAGGAGGCTGGAGCAGAGAAGGGAAGAAAAGAAAGTGCTATTTCGATAGAGGTTGCAGAGTATGAGCGAAGATAGACTAGTGAAAGAAGTTGTGTCACTGTTAAGTGATTGTCCAGGTTGGTGGGCCGAATTTTGTGAGCTGAAAAGAAAGTTTGGGGGAGAGCATTGGAGAAAGTAGACTTAAGTGTGACATGGAGGAATTGTGTAAGGGATGTTCATAAGGAAGAGTGGCAGGAAGAAGTAGGAGGGAAATCCAGCCTCAAGTGGTATAAATTAGCTAAAGAAGAGTTTGGACAAGAAAGATATGTATAAGAGGATTCAGTAACACAGGAGAAATGAGGCTGACATTTAGATTAAGGACGGCATCAGCGGGTCTCTTGTGTGACAAGGTGAGGTGTGGTATGTGTCGGGATGGTTATGTGATGAAGGTGTTGTGGATGATATTTTGCATTTCTTGTTGTGGGGAGGGGGGGGGGGCAAAGACATAGACCCTAGGTGCCAAACAATAAGTATTTCATCTTTTCCAACCATTTGAGCACATTTCCCATTACAATTCTTTCTACCCTATCCAATACCTCTTCCTTGCTCCCTGCTACTGACCAACATTAGGCCTACTCTTCCTTCATCATCTTCAATTCTTCAATTCTTTGAAGCAATGGCTGGAATCCAGGAGCTGGCTGTTCAAGTTGACACAGTACTACTAGTAAGGTAAGTTAGTGAAAGGGGGGCGTACCCCTTGCGCCCATTGCTGGATCCGCGGACTCCAATTCGCGAAGCAACGCGCGCGTGGGGGTGTGGGGGAGGGGGAGGGGGAGGGGGAGGGGGGGAAATTTAACTGGGACAGTATTCCCCTGATTAGTCCTTAAAAAGCGTTACCTGGACAACTGAAGGGAAACTATATCTCTGCGCTTAGGCCACTCCATTTGAACGTTTTTCACTGAATTGTTATTCCATGGTTCTGAATTTTAACTTCTTTCAATGCAGTTTGTGTCGCTGTGGTGTCACTGTGTTCTGATGTTTCTTGTCCTCACCCTACCAAGGCTCGTGAGCACTCAAAGTAAGATGAAGGTAACTCAAATAATAATTAAGCCACTGAACAAGCTAGCTAGCACTTTTCACTGGAACTACGGCCAGTACATGCACTCAGATTTTGAGGTACACTCACCTTGGCTGCATGTAACTTTGGCATGTGGTGGCCTTATAGTATCAAGATTAAACTATGCAATATTAAAAGAGACAGATCTATCATTAGAGCCTAGTATTAATACAGTGGAGTGTGCAGAATCCATGGAGCTCAAAGGTCGTAACCACAAGGTTTTGTAATTTAACCAACCCCTCCCACTCCTTCACATGAACACAACTCCACTTTAATTTAAAAAATATATTGGGATTAAATATGTAGTATTTGTACAGCTCTATCAATCACAATTGTTATAGCCATTCAAGACTTGATGCTGGAAAATAGCGATAAAAAGGAGTTTGACAGGTGATTTCACTTCACATTCCAGCCTGCAGTTCCAAAAAACAATTCCAAAAAACAACAACATATATGGCAAAAAAATACCATCAGAAAACATACTGCACTGGCTATATTTTGGTATATAAATCAAAGACCACAGCATACTGATATGATATTATATAATATGTATATATATATATATATATTAATAGGGGAAACAACAACAACAACATAAACAATAACAAGAAGCAACAGATAGAAACAAGACAGAAATGATATACACATAAATAATCCTCTGGAAGCCACAGCATAAAGGATCTGTTGGATGATATCATTTATTGTTGCATGTGTGGGATGATGACCCACACTCCACTTACAACTGAGCCGTGGGTTGCCAGAAAGTCGACATCAACACCAAAATGTTGGCTTTTATGGGCTTTAGCGGAGTTCTTGGATATAACCCAAATGCAACCTGCCCTGCTGCAATTAGCAGAGCCCTCTTGCAGACAGCAAAAAAAAATCACACATTGTATACCTCGCATCAGTGACCATTCTGCATCCTTTCTTTCCCACCTACAACCCTGCTGAATCAGTCTTCAGCCTGTAAATCAATCTCATACTTTCCTGACCCTGCATAGACCTCAGTTTGCCGCCAATGCAAAGTTATCTGTGTTAATTAGTGCCCATAACAACATCCCCATACCATCAAGTTATTTCTTGTGGTTTGATAGGCTATGAGTAGATTACCCCTACCCTATCTCCCTAATCAGTAGTTTTCTTTCCACTGGCATTTTTATCTGCCCGTTCATCTTCACTATGACGACCATTCCTAGTCCTGCATTATATAAGGTGGGTCACCCGTTCATAGGTACGTACATACATACTTACATACCCAGATACATATCCATGCATGGCAGTACCAAGTTTCCCCACTGGTGGCCCACATCATTTGCCAAAAAGCTCGAAAAACCTCTTCTGACATGCCTTCAGGTCGTTGCTCCTCTGTGAGTCAAGATCTCTATGATTAAGGCCATAGAGATTCTCAGGTGGTCTAGTGAAGCCAGCTTTGGCAATACAGTTGATAGTTGTTTGTTTGCATCCTGCCAAGCAAGCACATGGCATCTACTGCCAGCGTCAATAAAAGGGACGATCATTGAGACAATCTTCTTTTGGTACTTTGTCTTGAGAGTTCTGATAATACTCTCGTTTGAGTCAAATTACGTATAAGTGACCTTCATACCATGAACTGCACTAACCCTACATCTCTGAGAAAAGTGTAACCAGGGGTTCTATTGATGATGGGAAGGCTTTGGCTTCGTATTGACCGTTATAAGCTTCTCTACACTAGTCCATTTGGAAGAAACAGGTAAGTTTTAATACTACAGACGTATGGGTGATGTTAGTTAGCTAGAAATGGGTTCTCATGGTGCTGATTGAATGAGTGTGTGTGCATCTCTACTCGAGAATAACCAGCCTTGAAAACAGCTAGCTTCCAAGTCTAGCAAACTGTTTATTGTACAGGACAGGGAAAGGGGCAATGAGTGGAAAAAGTGTCATAGACACATGACTTTTTCATATATATATATATATTCTTTGCTTTCTCTCCCTTTTATCTGCCTCCAATTCAAGTGGTGAGTCTCAACCACCCCTCTAATTCAGGATTGGGTGAGCAGTAAATGTTGAGAATAGGCGAGACAAAAATTGTCACTAGTCACCTAATCTAATCTGTGGCACTGTTTCTCACTTTATTGCCATTGCCTCCCACGCCCCTATTTGGCCTCTCTTATTCAAGTAAAGTCACAATTGAAGAACAGGAAGTACACCCGAGAACAGAGAAAGTTCTAAGATGCATAAAAATGCATGATCTGGTGTGAGAGCATGACTGGGCATCGAAGTGTGTGGTCTTACATATTATTATTTAGGCACCTATGAAGTTGCTGAAGTAGTTTTAGCTGAAGTATGAACTTTGTCCTTTACTTGTATTAACTCTCTGCAATCTATTTTTCATATAATGTCCTTACCATGAAGACATCTTTACTAAGTTGATACTACAACATAGTAAAGGCAGGCTGCTTATACTCTAGGCTCAGCTATATAATGCACACAATCTCATCTCATGTGGACAATAGAGAATAAAGTCTTTACCAATTTCTGATTTCATTAATCAAGAAACAGATTACTTTGGTAATATTTGGACTCTAAATTTCTCTATGGACCTATAGCCAATAGTTATGCATGGGAACAAAGAAGAGAAACAGGAAATGGCCCTTTAATTATTTGAGAACTAATACTCATTTACTACCTTTTTGTAGCTACCCAGTATATGGCTAAGAAGCTTTCAAAATTAGTTTTAGCAGAGATAGCTTTTTGGTGTATGCATTTTAAGCTTCTGCCATTTTGAAATGTGTGTCAAACATATATAGAGAATGTTATTGAACTCCTAAATATGGACATGTTATTGGTTGATATTGGTGACTCTGGGTTTGGTTATATTATTTTTGTATTGTTTTTGCTTCTATTGTCGCAGTTAATAATGTTTATAGAGCAACTATTTTTCTTTCCGCTACTGCGGTTACTACACCTCCAGGCTGTCCTAATGACAAGGTGTATACAACTTGTGGCACTGCCTGTCCTCTCACTTGCGACAACTACCATGATCCACCACAAGTCTGCACTTTGCAGTGTGTCATTGGTTGTGTATGTCCCACTGGGATGGTGGAACATGAGGGTGGATGTGTTGCTCCATCAGACTGTCCAGGTGAGTTTTATTATTTAATTAACATATGTATGCATGGTACTGTTGCTGTTGGTAATGTTGTTGTTGTTTTTATTTGGCTGCTACTAGTCTTGTTTATTGCAAAGTAGGATGATTACATATTAAATATACCATATGTTTACCATGGGTTCAAGCATCCTAATGGAGCTAATACTAAATGAGAGCAAATACAATTCAAGGTGGTACACAATTAATCCAAAGCCCAGTCTATAGGCATGCACAAATACATTGTCATTTGGCTTCACACAATGCCTGTTCCCTGTCATTGTTGAGCTTGAGCCAAGAAATGCTAACCAAAGAAATTGAGTATAGTGAGAGAATAATTTTGGCAACAAAGTTTTTAGTGCTTGGTCATCAACTGGTATTTCGTTAGTTTCAAAAAATTTCATTGTCACCAGAGGTCTGATAAAGGGTCACTAGAATCCTTTCATTCTCTACTTTCCAGAAAGTGAGCTCAGCAATCCACAGTGTGGCTTCAGCTGCCACCTCTCCCTGCTTTAGAAAGTGAATCTTGCCATCTCCACTTCCATTGTCTTCTCATACTTCAGCTTGGAATTAAAATTCACACATATGTGTGGGCGAATACTATTATTTTTCAGACCTCATAATGGAGTGAACACTATTCGAGGGCAAATACTATTTGAGAGCAAACACCATTCAAGGAAATGTGTACGTAAGTACAGAGACCATTATCTAAAAAATTGAAATGAAAGAAATATCTTTTTTTTTGGCCTCACCATTCCCCATTACATGCAATTATAGTGTCAAAAACATATGTGTTTTAAATTGGTTGGAAGGACAACCAGCCCTCGCTCTGGGAAGTTGGATGGGACAGTTCATGCCTATGACATATGTATCTAATAAGTATAGCTAAATATTCACCTTATGTTCAGCCACAAGAAATACGAACAAATGTCCTGCTTTAACCAGTTAACTGCGTAGGACGGACATGTCCGTCATGCCTTAATTATATCCCATTGCGTAATACAGCACATTTTAATTCCACAATAGGGTGTAGTTGATGAAAAATTAATTCCGCAGTGAACTGGTCAAGTAAAACGAGATTACTAAACAAGTAATGGTCATCATAGTGAAGAGAAAAGATCTTGTAAAACAGCTGCAGATTTGAAAGTCGAAGAAAGAGGATGCTTGAGTTTCATTATGACATGGCTACTCGATTCCTCAAAATGGAATTGATGACCATTTGTCATGGAGGCATAGAAACTGTATCAAGCATGGTAATGTTAAAAAGAACTTTTGGCATGTACTACAAGTCATGGCTGCTGCACTCCTCTAGGACAGGAAGGAGAACAGATAACTGGTTACAAAGTTACAGAGTATATACATATAGAGAGGTGTATTTTCAATAAAGGAGTGATAGTGTGTGCAAACTTACCATCACTTGTTTAGCAAGGCTCGAGAGGTCCATAATCCTTGCAATGGGCTCTCAAAACATAGCAGACTATAACCTGGAAAGTGTTGTTCAAGTTCATCATGTTAATAAAATGGTCTAGAGGCTCTTCAATGGAAAAAAGCAGAAGACGAAGGAAATATTTTTGATAGAAGTGCCTTGGCATCTTGCTCAAGAACACAGTTGCTATTTCAGAATTTTTAGCCACCTGGCCTTCCAACAGCTTGCTTCTCTCCTTTGTGTTTGCAGTAATGAGCTGAGAAAGCAAAAAGATTCATGCTGGCAGGGTTCGTGACGCGCATATGTGCCTAATAGTAAGCATTGGAATCAACATTAGGATATGCACCTATCAAATAATGCGCACCTAGTAGTAATATGGGCCTAACAACTAGCTCTTATGGTACCTGAAGTTCTTATCAGCTTGTGCATGCTTCTCACTTCATTATTCTGATAATCATCAAGCGCCGCTTGCTTGGTTACATCACTCTTTATGTATTTCTCAGAGAAAACTGCTTCGAAGTTAGCTCTAAATGGACTCTCAATTGACATAGTGGATAACAGTGACTTTCTCGATAATAAACTCGCTACGTTTCAGCTAGATGCACTCTCTAGCCTTCATCAGGGGTAATTCCTGATGAATAATCAGGAAGTATTCCTGAATTTTTCCTGAGGTTGGAACACTTAACCGAAACATCAAGTGAGTAAATATAAGTTTATTATGAGAAAGTCATTGTATATTACCAAAATCTCCTCCATCTGACATTCTTTCACAAGTATTTTCATTTCTGAACCTGTCAATCCATTCTGTTGCAGGGGATCAGGTTGTAAAACCTTGCATCAGTTGTGAGTCTGTAACTCTGCGACTTCCTCAACCATAATTATATTATCAAGAGTTGAAACCGGAAGTTTTGGACCTGGACAGTAGCAGTGCAATTTAACAATGCTAAGATTTTATATACAAATAAATACAAGAAACCTAGTCTTGGCAAAGTTGCTTCAGCTCATTATACAATGCTTGCTTCATTTGTAGGTTAAAACATTAGGGGTATTGAATAGGTCAGTCGCATGCAAAAGTGTACTTATTCTTGATTAGTTTTTGGCTGGGCATATTTTAGCAATAACAAGGTAGCATTTAGTAGCATAAATGGCCCCTCCTGTTTTTTATTTATATTTGTTGTTATAATACTACCAGCCTGCCTAAATATTGTTGGTCAACTTTCCTGCTCTCCCTTGACATGTCCACTTTCTCTCAACCTGTTACATTTTTCAGGCCTTTCAACTATATACCTTGCATGTTCACCATTTAGACATTTTTCTCACATCTTTCATCTCTCACACTGTAGGCACTCGAGGGATTCCTGCTCTCTATTTTTTCATATCAA
Organism: Cladorhizidae sp. MBARI D1340-BT2; assembly: GCA_028752905.1. Classification (NCBI taxonomy): domain Eukaryota; kingdom Metazoa; phylum Porifera; class Demospongiae; order Poecilosclerida; family Cladorhizidae; species Cladorhizidae sp. MBARI D1340-BT2. Next base: position 44,402,910 of record JAQNBH010000016.1, on the reverse strand, counting down.
ATCAAGAGGGTGCTGTTGTCTTTGCTTTCTCACTGTCTCATATTAGTTTTCCAGCTTAAAACTTCTCAGCTAAAATGTGAATAGCAATTAGCACTTCATATCTTTGAGCTCTATCATGAATATGATGTCACCACACTTGGACAACTAATATGTTTCAGCACTTTGATGCAAAGACACAAAGTTAAATCAGCTGTTGAGTGCAGCTTGTGTATTGTACTCCCATGTTGTTGTGAGGCTTTGCTGTTGAGTGCAGCGCATGTATTGCACTCCCATGTTGTTGTGAGGCTTTGCTGTTGAGTGCAGCTCATGTATTGCACTCCCATGGTGTTGTGAGGCTTTGCTGTTGAGTGCAGCTTGTGTATTGCACTCCCATGGTGTTGTGAGGCTTTGCTGTTGGGTGAAGCTCGTGTATTGCACTCCCATGGTGTTGTGAGGCTTTGCTGTTGAGTGCAGCTCATGTATTGTACTCACATGTTGTTGTGAGGCTTTGCTGTTGAGTGCAGCTTGTGTACTGTACTCCCATGTTGTTTTGAGGCTTTGCTGTTGAGTGTACTCTCCCATGGTGTTGTGTAGGCTTTGCTGTTGAGTGCAGCTCATGTATTGCACTCCCATGGTGTTGTGAGGCTTTGCTGTTGAGTGCAGCTTGTGTATTGCACTCCCATGGTGTTATGAGGCGTTGCTGTTGAGTGCAGCTCATGTATTGCACTCCCATGGTGTTGTGAGGCTTTGCTGTTGAGTGCAGCTTGTGTATTGCACTCCCATGGTGTTGTGAGGCTTTGCTGTTGAGTGCAGCTTGTGTACTGCACTCCCATGGTGTTGTGAGGCTTTGCTGTTGAGTGCAGCTCATGTATTGCACTCCCATGGTGTTGTGAGGCTTTGCTGTTGAGTGCAGCTTGTGTACTGCACTCCCATGGTGTTGTGTAGGCTTTGCTGTTGAGTGCAGCTCATGTATTGCACTCCCTTAGTGTGGTGAGACTGGATGTACAAATTTTACAAAACAAAACAAATGGTGTCATGTGTGTGACTAGAAATATTGGATAGCATTTTATTGATCACTCAGTTTTTACTTCCATATAATGCCAAACACGACTTAATCATCACATTGTAGTCTACACTCACCATCAGGCTGAAGGTGATGCTCTCAAGACAGAGATTGGTTGAGACAAAGTAAAGCTGAGCAACAATATCTAGTTAGGTGGATGAGACCAAGTGACATGCTTTGAGTGATCTTATAGTGTACACTACTGAGAATATTGCTTTTAAGGTCTACTTTTGTTATCACCTATCGAGCAAGTATTATACACACCTCCTACTTTACAAAAGGAGGAAAAACTGGAGGTAATAGATCATTTCTCACCGCAAAAATACTTTGGAAATGTTTATTACATTTTAGTGACTACAACTAGTCATGTATCCCACCCAACAGGCCACAGTAAAGTTAGCTGTCCTTTTTACTTGCAAAAGACAACTCGAGCATTGCAGTGCCACCAGTTAGTGTCAGTATTTGATATGATGAGACAAATTATTTGAAAGTCAAAGAAGTTATAGACAATCACCAAGTCAACAATAAGATTTAAATAATGTTGAGAATGTTTCTACTAAAGTTGTACACTAATGTTTGCAAAGATCAATGATGAGTGGAAGGAACTGTTAGACAGTCTGGTCCCAATGTTTGGTATTTAGTGATGAATGATTGTACTTGCTGATTTAGTGAATAATAACTTATGCAGAGATAGTATGTGTGAAGGATGATGTACATGGACTCTGAAAGTTGAAGGTGCAGGGTCTAATAAAGCAGTTAAAAAATTTGTCATATCTGCGCTTCTAGTTGAAGAGAAATAGATAATTGGTGATGTATTTATTTGTTTTCACCTGTTATAGTGAACACTCCACCCTCTGTAGTCTGTACTAATGGTAAGGTATATACAACTTGTGGCACTGACTGTCCTCTCACTTGCGACAACTACCAAAATCCACCACAAGTCTGCACTTTACGGTGTGTCATTGGCTGTGTGTGTCCTACTGGGAGTGTGGAGTATGAGGATGGATGTGTAGCACCATCTGATTGCCAGAGATATCGTAAGTGCAGATGTGATCTGCTATATATGAAACTAGGAATCTTTTCGTTAGAACTTCTTGCAAAAACAAAATGCTGCAAGATCTACATTAGTATGTAATTAATTGTCACCCTCGGCTTGGCAAGTCTTGTATAACCAGTAATGATACTGGAATATACAATTACATTGTGGTTAATACAAAGGAATACCAACTTATGAAATGCTTAAAAACATTAAACCTATATATATATATAGCACACCTCACTATTGCATCATAAACACTCAATGCAGTAAAAAGTTATTAGATCAAACATGGTCGTCATGAGATGTTATTTCTGGAAGGAAACTGATATGGAGAAGTAAAGTATAAAAGTATGGGGAATAAATGAAAATTTCGTAATTTCTAAGTAATTTACTTTCAACAATACTTATTGCATTCTCTCAGTAGGAAAATTAAAAGTTTTGCAGCCCATGTCAGTGCATACTTATACTTGTAGAGGTGGGCCAAAAAATTAATGATTAGGCAGTAGAGCATAAGATCCTTACTTATCAAGTTCATAAAATGAAGATAGAAAATATTTGCATTACTTCTCCTCACTAAAGTTAACTGTGTACTATGGTGCGATTTATTGATAGGATATTTTTCTGTGACCACAATCTGCCATATAAGGTTTATGGCTGGTGGACTGAGAAAGACATGTGGGTATATATGTTTTGTTGTAATTCGTAGTCTTCCCGGAGGTCTTGGAAACTCAATCTCAAGTTCTCTCTAGGAAAGGTGTTATTGGTATATCAGTGGCTGGTGCAGTAGTGGGACTGGTCTTGGTGATGCTGTTGACTTTAGTTGGAACGGCCTACTATATTTTGCGCAGGAGAAGAAGTAATACTACAGGACAACTGGGACCTTCAACTTCAGTCTCTAAGGAGTAAGTACCTCTGCTACTTTTATACTATGTATATATAACATGATTATCAAGAATGAAAGGGAAAGGGATAAAAAGAGATTTTATTATGTTATTATCTACAGCACAACGGGTGGAGGTTTGTAGCTACTGTCATTTGCATCATTCTGAAAGTGTTATGAAATTCTTATGTCAACCATAGAGCATATTCTATTTTTCAGACATGGACTCTGATTGACTGTCATTCATCAAAGGTCGAGATAATCAAAGAGGGTCTTTCACACTAATAGATGTTAACACTTGTGCTGTGAACAAGTTTGGTTATGGAATCTATTAATTTGTGCACACTCTTTTCCCCATCTTTACAAAAAGCAACAGACAGCGTTTTTGTTTCCTTAACAAATTGTACAACTATTCAGCTTTGTGTATTTGATTTTAATTGTTTCTGGAAAATTTTATAGCTATGAATATCCAAAACAAATATCTTGCTGAAGGATTAGAGTGTATTTGAAAAATGTAAATGTCAGGTTGTTACCAGGATGGTGGGAATACTCAATAGATATGTAAAATCTGATTACAATATCGGTTGATCTGGTTAATTCTCAACTCTGTTTTCGCAAGTATACCATCCATCTACAAGCAACAAGAGTCTTTTGGAACCAAGGAATGGGCATTCACTTATATTTTTGTTGTTTCTTTAGAGCTACCCACTTGTATGCATGCATAGAGACTCACAAACTAAAGCAAGAAGGGTATAAAAAGTAGCATGTAGACACTGCATTTCCACGGAAACAGATGAAATTATCATTCAAAATGGATTGGTGCTTTTTTCCTGATAGATAATTAATGCTTGGCTAAGCAGACTGTTATGTATATCCTCACCAAACTATGCAGGCAAGAAGATGTGCTTCATCATCAAAGAAGACCGGTCTGTTGATAGAGGTAAGCCAATTTGTAATGATTCGAATACATTAATGCTGTCACATACCATGTCTAAAAACCTCCTAAAAATGCAACTTGACAATCAACCTCATCATGATGATACAGTAAATACTATCTACAAGGGGAAACCATTTTTTTCTTTTTTTCTTTTTTGCATAGTCACGAAAATGAATTCTAACAGAAGGTCTAAGACATGCAAACTATAAACAAGTAAGCAATGTAGCAGATGCAATATCAATGACTTGCGATTCACCACTAGTGGTTGGAATACATTTCTTGTTGATTCTATGTTTCCTTTCTGCTAGAATAGGCTTGTAATGAACAGGAACATGTGACATTTAAGATATCCCTTAACATGGAAATTGTGTTTGTGTGGTTATGCTAGCTTCCTGGGTAATTCATTATTTTACTCCAGTAGTCTATAATATGATCATACTGTGGATGTACGGCCATGTACAGTCCAGCTATCAAGAACTTCACTTTTTTGCCTTGTTTCTGCAAGGAGCACTAACGGTGTGTGTGTGTGTGTGCGTATGCATGTGTGTGTGTGTGTATGCATGTGTGTGTGTGTGTGTGAAGGGGCAGATCTAGGACATCATCTCCAGTTAAATAAAATTAGCACACAAGTATGAAGTACCAAAACCTGCAAAAACTGACAAACAAGAACACTTGAGTTTCCCCTATGCCCAATGAAGCTTTGGAGTACATTGTCACATGTAACTGCCAATGTGAAACTTAAGCTCACCATTTGCACATGTGCATAATTATATTCATTACAAAATCTGGATCCTTCTTTTGTTTTCATTTTTCCCACCAAATTCTTATTTTAACTCTATCAAAGTGGAAGAAGCAATCATGGCAAACCCCTCACACACTGAAGCTGTTAAATATAAAATGAAGTCCCCAGCTCTTCTTGATAATCATACATATTTCAATTCACTTGTCCATAAGCAATTAACTCTATGGTTTTATGGATTGGTTATTTGGTTAGCCATTCAAGATCTACAACATGGGCAGCACAAATATTTGAGAAGCACCCCATGTGAGCTACTTAAGTTTCTATGCAGCTTACCTACAGATACCAATCACTTGATATAAAACAACACTCAAAAACTCAAAAGCGCACTCAAGAGCCGAGAAAGTTCATAAGGGCACACGACTTAACGTTGTGGTTTTTTCAATAGAGCTCTTGAGGTCTTCTATATATTAATTAAATTTTGTATGAAATATTATGCACTTAATGAGCTTCTAATAGCTTAGAAACAACCTCCAAACAATCTCCAGTACAAGCGTTACCTTGTAATGATAAAAGTTAGTAGCACCTTGCCAAGCTGCAGTTAATTATATTCATGAGGGCACAGGGTGACTAATCCACATCCAACCTTTACACCTGACCTCTACATCCATCAAGAAATGTTGTGTATGCCTGTTGGCCAATCTTAGCAGCTTAGCAGTTGGTAAAGGATTCCCTATGACACTATAAGCAGCAAATGAACAATAATGAGCTGAAAGTGTATCTGCAGACCACGCCTCTTACACACAAAAAGAGTTTGGACAAACTTGCACTGGCCACTTGTGTTGCACAGTCAGCATTTAATGTGATGTGCCACTTCAATGGTTACAGGTCCAAAATCTCTATTATGCCAAGATTGCATTACCAAGTCCTGCAAACTCAAACTTTTCTTTCCTAAAGAACTCATCTTTGACAAACTTCCAGCTACTTACCTGCCTCTGTGAATGAGTGTCACAGGGTGACACTTCACTCACCAAGACTGACTCTAGTGGATTAACCACAACAACCACTTAGCTCGAGCATACTATGTAGTTATGCCATGAATATGATTAGTAAACCCACTGAACAGTGCACACATTATGTCTAGTGAACTGCGTGTTAGGATGTCTGAATTCCAGTCTATGCGAGTTCTCAATATTCAATTAAACTATTGTTATTCTCGAGTTATTCAGGGTCTGGGGGTAAGAACCAGACTGGTGGCAGCAATACCATACGAACCCGAACTGTGTGTCAGCACTTCCGCTCCGAATGGCAGTGCCCGTGACAATGAGGCAAGTGAATGAGGCAAGATCTCAGAAAATGACTTCTGAATTGAAGACGGACTCCAAAAAAAAAAGTGTGTATGTCCTGCTGAATAACTTATGAGCTGTTTAAAGTTTCTTTCTGTATGTAAGTTTGTGTTCTTTGAGATAATACAAAATCGGTCCTTCTGTCAAATCCATTTTGGTACCCAAAACAATGTTTTTCTGCCTAAAAAAGGCACTCCAATGGCCAGAAATGACTCTTTACATGTTTGACAGGGAAATGGGATTAAGCCTCAGAAAAGCATTTTAATGCCATGTAGTTTTAAGCTTTTCTGCTGATTTGGGAAATTTTTCACTGTGGACACAAAAATTGATGCCTAAACCCCTCTCCCCTTCCCCCCTATGTACACCAGCTAGACTTTAAGGCTCCTTTATCTTCCACCAATTTTTCTGGTATATAGATAAATTGCCATAACTTCCGCCAGTAAACTGAGCCAAGTCCAGAGTCCACACAATAGAGTTGAAGACATGCTCATATGTTGCACACTATATCAAGCAGTTTTAGGGCTGGAGATGTAGGACTAGACTCCATGCCTACAGCTATAGAGGGCTAGGATAGGGCCAGGCCTACAGCTATAGAGGGCTAGAGATGTAGCATTGTAGGGATAGGGCCAGGCCTAACAGCTAGATTTGTAGGGCTAGGGCCAGGCCTACAGCTATAGAAGGCTAGAGATGTAGGGATAGGGCCAGGCCTACAGCTATATAAGACTAGAGTCGTAGGGATAGGGCCAGGCCTACAGACTAGTAAGTAGTAGAGATGTAGGGATAGGACAAGGCCTAGAGGTCATGTCCTTAGTCAAGATTGTTCTGGCTATGCCAGCAACAAACGCCAGCTCTAAATTTGCCTTTGTGCACTGAGAAGGCTGAAGTCTTACCTCCATATAACCATGTCGAACAACTGCCTCAATCATCTTATGATATGCACAGTGCATACAGAGCTGGTGAAGGAACCAAGCCTCAAGTAACCAATGACTTTGTAGATAGAGTAGAGAGGCGCTCATCCATCTTTGGCCACTTGCACATAGCAGTAATAGATGAGGATGAATGCCAATCTACTCCAAGTCTCTCTGCTCTCTCTATTTAGGTATTTATGATAGTCATATCTGGTCATGTCACATAATGATATCAGGTATAAAACTGCTATATTTTCAGTTTATAAGTCAGTAGAATTGTGACCTTATTTTTCAAAAATTACTAGGGAAATACCCCAGCCCCAAGCAGCTGTCGGGTGAGCAGCATTACCGCTGCTTTTGGCCCCCTAACTTTCAGATGGAAATTATCCCCCTGTTTTGTAGTAATTCACCTTGGCCACACTATGATATCCACAAGCAATGGAGTAAGGTCCAACTGCAATATATCTCGCAGCCCACCTTGTTAAAGAAGGCCAAACATGCAGCTAGTAGCTACATACAATAAAACTGCCCACACTTCTCACAATAATTTATGTGTTTTGGACTTCTGTTGTGCTGACACTACAGAGCCTGGTCAAACAAAAGTTTCAGTTAGTTGAATAAAATGTATATTTGTTGTGGACAATTCTTTAACTGTTTGTGCTGCTCAATGAAGCTGACACCAATGAATGTATTGATGCCCAAAACACACCTTGGAGGTTAATTTTTTTTTGTGGGCTAACACTATGTGCTTCCCCCCCCCCCCCCCCCCCCCCCCACACACACACCACACACACACCAACCCACCATGTTCATGATGGACCAGCATATCCATTCCCCAAGCTTGGGACCTGTGCTGTTTTAAAGGAGAACTCCACCAAACAAACAACAAATGTTTTGGTAACGGATCAGCTACAGGTATATAGCTACAACCTTCTTTGGTCATAGAAATAGTTGCCTGGCTGAGAATGAAAAAAGTAGAACTGAGCTCAAGTCAGCACATGTGTAAGCTTTATCACATACCTGATACTGACCAGATGATCCTTACCAACTTCTTTGTTCACAATCAAGACACTGATGTCATGAACTTGCACTGAAACATTTGGTACTGATATTTTAATGAATGAACGTATTGTACACAAGTTATGTGAGTGGGAAGACAGGGACACAACACTATTTAAAAACAAACAGCTGTATTGGTTTGACAATTCAATTTGACAATTTCAAGAGAGAGAGTTACCATATAGTTAGACCATAGCCACTTAGATGACTTTTTGCCATTGAAGATCTATAATAATTGGTGTACATGGTTTCAAATGGTAGAGTGTCATTTAGTTGGCTTACATTAGCAAAATTTCTGTGTCTTGCATGCCCAAAATGCACCTTGGTAACAGAAAGATTTGGAATTATCTCATCATGTGGACAATGATCTGGTTCTCCCCTCTCCCCTTCCCAGCTCCCAGCTCCACCTCCCACACCATGCTTGTTGGATGACACTTTTCCCTGTTGACTCTTCCTTCTCATCAATCCCATGTGTCATCTGTTGGAGTTTTTACCCCCAACAACCCAATTATACTGTACACTTCCTCCCAGCTTATCCATCTGCCAGTTACCCTGCCTCCACTTCCATCATCATCTCCTTCCATATTTTCTCCATTAGCTATATTGGCAGCCTTTCACCTGTCAATCCTTGTGCTCTGCTGATCCATCTCCACACCATGTATGCATCTCCATTCCCCCACTATCTATCCTTCACTAGTACCAATTTCTACTTCTCAGAATGAATATCCCCAGTGACACCTATTTTCTTATTGTATATTAACTATGGTGCAATGTACTCACCTATACCTACTGCATGTGCATGCACACACATACACACACAATCTGTTCATAACAGAAAATATCTCTTTTACCCTTGCCTCTTTTAAGACTTATTCCAAAAGGGTTGGGTTAAATGGCTTCCTTCTTGCTCCCTCCTACCTTAGACTCAGAACTGCCACAAACTCCATGCTTGTCCATTTCATTGTCCACAATCTCTTCATTTTTCTTGCATTAATCACAGAACTTTACCTTGTGCCATTTTCTTTACTATATATATTATCTGTAGAACCTCTGTTTCAACTTCTCTCACGTCTCCTAACTGGTTTAGCTTCCTTCTGAAAACTCCAATTCTGCCCTGCTTTAATATTCAACTTGTTTTTCCAAAACTTCCTCCCTAGAAATATATTTTTCAGCACATCTCCCAATTGATGGCTTTCCAGGAATATAAGGCACCAAGCTCAACTAAAGACTTAATGAAATAAGTTGTCTGAGGATTGACATGAGGGATGAATGGGGATCAAAGGGATCAAAGGCAGGAAGATGGGGAAGCTGAGTGTGGAATTTGTTAATTGTAGAGGGTGGTGGTCAAGGGACTATAGTGATGGGGTCCGTGTGGTATGGAGAGGTAGGAGGGCTAGTGGAGAAGTGGAATTCTGGTACATAGTTGTGTGGAGTCTAAGATAAGAAGCTCAAGAAAAGGATTGGTCTCATAGAATTAATAGGGGTGGGGACAGAAGAAAGGCCATAGTAGGAATAGTATATGTTAACCCAGAGGCAGTGAGAGTAGGTGAGTCAGAGAATCTGTTTGATGTAATTCTGGTAGATGTGAAGTATGAGTGGAGTTGTAATGGGAGGTTTCAATGCTGGAACTGAAATTTGCCCAAATAGTAATGGGACAAGGCTTTGGGGATATTCCGGTAGGAAATGGGCTGCAGTGCTGCCAGGATAGGAAAGTGGAGAGAAGAAGTCCGTATAAATTACTTGCTATTAGGAAAAGCTGTAGACGTGGTTAAATGGTAATAGGGACTCTGGAAATTCGGATGTGGGGTTGGATCATAATCGTGTGAAGTAGTGTGGGGGAGGATAGAAGTACAGTGAGAAGACAGCAATATAAATGGAGAGAATATAAAGGCTCAGAGAACAATGTACACTGGGTGGGAGAATTTGGACAAAAGTTGGGGGGAAGTATAGCAGATGAGCTTTGGAATAACTGGAAGGAGAAGGTCTTGGCTGCAGCAAAAAAGGAATATAAAGTAAGAATGTATGGACAGATCAGAGGGACAGTGTCAGATGCTAATTTATGCTAGGAAGATGGCCTGCAGGAAGTTAAAAGAAGCAAGTAAGAGAGGGGCGAGTGAGCTGGGTTACTTGAATGCTATAGCGGGCTGTTAAAAATGATATGGAAAGGTGATCAGGAGGAGAAACAGGAATAGAGGAAGAATACACTGCAGAAGATTTGAAAACAGGGTGGTATGAGTTGCAAAATGTTTTTGAGTGATTTTGTGTGAGGAAGTAGGTGGGAAGTGTCATAGAGTGGGGAAGACTCCTGGTCCTGATGGAATTTTGAATATTATATTGTGTATGATGGTGAAAGGCTTTTAAAAGGTGATGTAGCAGATGATGAACATGGTGATAAGGAGTGTATGTTCTCAATAGATTCGAAGAAGAGTCTACTGGTACCTCTCCACACAATGGTGAGACAGAACAAGCAGGGAATATAGGGAGGTTGCTTTAGGTTGTAGTGTGGCGAATGTATATGTTTGGACAGATGGTCGGTGTTGAGAAGTGTGCGTGTGAAGTGAGAAAAATGGAGAGTATACCTGGCCTATTTAGGTGTTAGCAACATTAGCAAGGTTTATCATAGTATGTGGAGCAAGGGACTGTGGCAAAAGATGTGGCAGTATGGTAAATAGATATTGAGTGTGTGTGAGGTGTTGTATAGAGGGTGGAGGCAAGGATTGTGGAGATATTAGATGGTTCAATGTAGAGAACGGGCTCAGGCATGGATGCTTTTTGTCCTTTAGTTTGAAGGAGCTCATTTGGGGGTTAATCCATGGGATGTTAATATGGGCACTAATCACAGATAACTTTGCTTTGGCGGCAAACTGAGGTCTATGCAGGGTCAGGAAAGTATGAGATTGATTTTCAGGCTTGATTCAGCAGGGTTGTAGGTGGACGAGAAAGGATGCAGAATGGTCACTGATGTGTGGTGAAATATAGTGTGTGATAGTGGAGTAGGGAAGGATGTGGCCCATTTTTTGGCTGTCTGCAAGAGTGGCACGTGCAGGTTGCATTTGGGTTATATCCAAGAACTCCTCTAAAGCCCATAAAAGCCAGGTTGATGTTGACTTTCTGGCAACCCATGGCTCAGTTGTAAGTGGAGTGTGGGTCATCATCCCACACATGCAACAATAAATGATATCATCCACAGATCCTTCATATGCTGTGGCTTCCAGAGGGTTATTTATGTGTATATCATTTCTATCTTGTTTCTATCTGTTGCTTCTTGTTATTGTTGTTGTTGTTGATGTTGTTATTTCCCCTATAAATATTATTTATATATCATATCATTCATGCTGTGGTCTTTGATTTATATACCCAGTGCAGTATGCTTTCTGATGGTATATTTTTTGTTGTTTTTTGGAACTGCTGAAATCACTCTTCAGACTACTTTTTATCCAGCATCAAGTCTTGATCAGCATCAAGTCTTGATCACTATAACAATTGTGATTGATAGAGCTGTACAAACACTACAGATTTAATCCCAAGATATTTTTGATGATTTTTTAAAGTTGAGTTATGTTCATGTGATTAAATTTTAAAATACAAACACTAACAAAAACTTGTGGTTATACCTTGGAGCTCCATGGATTCTGCACACTTCACACTATGAACTAGTTATATAGTACTAGGCTCAAATGATAGATCTCTCTGTTTGCTCTCTTTTAAATATTGCATAGTTTAATCTTGATACTGCTGAACCTATTAAGGCTACCACATGCCAAAGTACCATGCAGCCAAGGTGAGTGTACCCCAAAACCTGAGTGCCTGAACTGGCTCTAGTTGTCGTTCCATGATGGAAAGTGCTAGCTAGCTAGTTATCAGTGGCTTGAGGAAGCCTACTCTACAAAACGAGCGTTCTAAAACGTGACTAAGTAGGCAAGCTGGAGTGATGAAAATCAAGTGGCTAGAAGAAGGGGGGAATAATAATATAATAATAATAATAATAATAATAATAATAATAATAATAATAATAATAATAATAATAAGCCTATTAGAAAGCATACTGCACTGGCTACATTTTGGTATATAAATCAGGATCACAGCAAGTGTTTTCACATGTACAAGCGTATGTACATGCGCACGCATACCTCTATTCTGCGCATACTCGTCTGAGTCAAATTACGTTTAAGTGACCTTCATACCCTGAACTGCGCTACCACAAGCGTTTCTGAGAAGTGTAACCAGGGGTTTTGTTGATGATGGGAAGGTTTCTGGCTTTATGTGTGGCCGTTATAAGCTTCTCTACACTAGTCCATTCGGAAGAAACGGGTAAGTTTTAACACTACAGATGTATGGGTGATGTTACTAGCTAGAAATGGGTTCTCATGGTGCTAATTGAATGAGTGTGTCTGTGCGTCTCTAAGAATAACCAGCCTTGAAAAAAGCTAGCTTCCAAGTCTAGTAAAACTGTCCGTTGTACAGGAAAAGGGGCAATGAGTGGAAAAAGTGTCATTAGACAGGTGACTTTATGTATATATATTTTTCTCTCCCTTTATCTGTCCTCCAATTCAAGTGGTGAGTCTCACCCACCCCTCTAATTCAGGATTGGGTGGGCAGTAAATGCTGAGAATAAATTGTCATAAATTGTCATTAGTCACCTACTGTAATGATGCTAATCATTTACAATCTGTGGCAATGTTTCTCACTTTATTGCCGCCACTGCCTCCCACGCCTCTATTTGGCCTCTCTTATTCAAGTAAAGTCACAATTGGAAAAGGCCAAGTAGGATGGCGAAGGGTAGTGAATGGATTTGAGAGAGATGTGAGAAATGGAATGTTAGGGTGGGGGGGGGGGGGGGGTTGAAGAAGGGGCAAAGAAAAGTGAGAAAAGGATGAGAATGTGAAAACAGGTATAATTGGTGTGTGTGTATGTTTTTATATAGCCAAGATAATCCTTGGTCATAACCATTAGAAACAGAATTTTGACTCTTGTCTTCTTTTACACCAAGAATGAAAATGAGCAGTTAAATAACTGGTGGAACTGTCCTGTTCCTGGTCTTCCATCCCATTTTAGATTTTAGATGTCAGTGTATGCTGATTTCATAAATAATGTTTCAATATCCCATAAACTAAAAGCTTGTCCGTGTATGTTATTTTATACACTTATACTTGTGGGGAACTAAATTATGCTTTTTTTGGCTGTTGTCGTTAAGCGCAGTTGGTTCTATATTTGTAAGCATTGGTTACGACTGCTCCTGCTCGAGTGTGGCTTGTCTTATAATGCCAGACCGATCGGAAGACTTGTAGATGTGATATCCATGTGTGACACTCTCCAGGCTGTGCTCGACCGATTATCCCTTCTAGCTAGCCAGCCATGTACATATTATTATATCAGAAATTGTTTTGTCTGCACCTGAGTGTCCCTTGTTAGCAGCTGCTCGCAGTTAGGCATCCATTTTCTTGCTGACTGATATGAGCAACCTTTTGGTTCCATAATGACCTGCGTTGCCAGGGTATTGGGGGATGACTTTGCAGCTGTCAACTGAGATACATGCTCAGTATACTTTGTTAGTAATCCAATGTATTCCATGCACGATTCAGTAATTATACTCCACTTTGTTTGTTATAGATCCTTGCTCTGAGCTGATGTGCGAGTTCCCTGCCACATGCGTAATTTGTAACGTGACGGGAAATGCGAAGTGTGTGCCCGACTGTAAAAACAAAAATGGAGGCTGTGCTGCCGATCAGATTTGTGAGGTTGTAGCATCTGACTGTATCCTTGTCGATGGAGAACCATGTGAACCTCATATGCGTATCCAGTGTAGTGACGCTCCTTACGGTAAGCTAACTTTCTTTTAACACACTTACGGAGTTCTAGCACATGGTTTTTCATTTTGTATGATGTCCACACTGTACTGGGGGGAATATGTCTATGGCTATTGGTGCTCCAGCAGTGAAGAAAATACTTTGTGCATGGCGTTGTCAATGTGTGTGTTAATAAAGATTCTGTTTCTCTTGCTAGAGTCCACAGGAAGCGAGGTCATGCCTTTCCCTCGTTATGTGTGAGGTTTTCATCTGTGTGTGTGTGTGTGTGTGTGTATTGGCATAAAACTCTTTCGAGCTGAAAGTGGATATGTCTGTGCGTGTAAGTTTAACATTCTGAACAATCACAAATATATCCGCTAAGAATGCAACTTAGTTTCCATTACCAAAACACTATGCCAGAGCTGGCATGGCGAAATCCATCTCAAGCTGTTGGCTGGCAAGGCTGCACCTGACCTTGAAAGACACCACCGATGCTGAAACGGCATGGCTCATGGCAACAAGTGCCGGGGTCGGTAGAAAAATAAAGACAACAAGAAGCCAATAAAGTTGGTAGCCATATAGCTAGCTATAGCTGAAGGCAGCAAGTGATTTAGAATTTAACATGGAAAAGACTCTTGGACAAATCCATTGCCTGCTGTACTACAGCTTGAAGATAGCTAACTAAGAGCTAAAATGACGGATACTGTCTTTGGCCTAAACCAAAAAGGTATATTCTAATGTTGTTTTTGTTTTTTATTGTTGCTAGACTAGCTGCATACCAATAGCGTTAGAGTGCTAGCTAGCTAGCTAAAAGCAATGAGGAAGGCATCCTTCACTCTTGCTATGCTTCATCACATGCCTTTAAAGATATATATAAGTAAGTTGCGTTGTTTTAATTTTCAGCCCTAAAAAATCAGCCCTAAAAAGTTTAACACCTGTCCATTGTGGTTTATGTTGGCATTTTTGCATTAACCCTCTCACCATCGAATTGCAGAGATAGTTTTAAAACAATATGCACAAGTCAGAAATTCACTTAAGGGGGAACAAATCTGAAAACTGTTACCATTTTAAGTACCACATCATTGCACACCTTGAGCTATGGTCCTGATTTACATACCAAAATGTAGCCAATGTAGTATGCTCTCTGATGGTATGGTAGTTTTTGTTTTGTCATAAATGTTCATCTTTTGGAACTGCAAGTTGGAATGTGAAGTAAGGTCAGTGTACCAACCGTTTAAAGTGGACTTACGTTCATGTGAAGGGGGTCTAAAATTATAAATGCAAGACTAAAAAAATACCTTGTGGTTACGACTTTGGAGCTCCATAGATTCTGCACTGTAGGAACTTGATATATATTATTATAGCCTAAATGTAGCCTAAATGTAGTTGTGGTTCCTGATTGGGAAGTGTAGCCAGTTGAAATCGTTATACATGTATGTGGCTAGAGGAAGCCCTACTGTACAAAACGAGGGTATTCGTTAAGCACTAAGCCACGACTAATTAGGCAAGCATGGGTGCTGAAAAAAAATTCGACAGAATTTTTTTGTGCCAATTTGTTATGTTTTAGCGCATAAATTTTAGTGCCTAAATCAACAGTCTAGTTGTAGAGTAGCGCTTCCTCTAGCCACTAATAACGTTCCAACAGGAACCATAATTAACCAATTCAGGCACTCGGGTTTTAAGCATTTATGTGTATATATATATGCCAAAAGCTATTAAAAAAATCGATTAAAAAATCAATCGTAAGGTTGGAAAATATCCAGTAGCGGTCAAAAAATAGCTACATTCTTTCTCTACTTGCCTACCGAATATAAAGGCTATAGACTTTCGGTAACTAAGGTAAAATATTGAAAAACACCGACCTTTTCAGAACTTGAGCAGCTGTTTTACCGTGATCAAGATGTACGGTCGACTAATCTTGGAGGATGTGTTTTCTTGGGTTCTGGATGATGATTTTGGACTGTCTGAGGGTTGGACTGTCTGAGGGGGAGAGCAGTGATGAAGAAGGTGATGGCATCTCGTCTTACCTTCGCCAGACCAATATTGACCCTGAAGCTCGGCAAGGACTTACGTTTGAGCAAGCCTAGCGCTCTCACTCGAGCTGACGATTTGGATGAAGATAAGAGTGCTAGCGATGAAGAAGGCATTGACAGTGAGTTTAGCTATAGTTAGCTGGACAGTGAGTGAGCATAGCATGAACTGCAAAGGCTGTTTTAGCTTCCTAGTTCGCGGGTAGTCCATGGAAAAAGATTAATTTGAGCAATTTTTTATCAGTACTACTGTGTATCACAAAGACTGTTGTTGTTTTTCAAATATCCCACCGTGGTAGACTTCACCCACCAGTAGTTTCCTTGTGTTTTGCTTCAATCTGTTGTTGTTTGTTGCATTTATTGGTTTCTGCAGGTATTTGCTCTCTGTTATATGTGCTGCATATGTGTTCGTATTCATGTGATTCATTGTGATGGTCAGTGTTGTGCTAGCATGCATATATGTATTCACACTTTTGGAATGTTATAATTCAATCAAAATATTGTGGTACACTGTAGATGTAAAGTAATATGTTTTCATACACATTCAAAACACTCATTCCTGTTACAGGGCACTTTGTTTTAGAATGTCTCCTGAACACTATTTCAACATTGTTGCCTACAGTATTAGAGTATTCACAGTACATCTTGTGTTTTTCTTTTCCTTGTAACCTAGAATGATAAAAACACCCATACGATAAAAATGAAGGTAGCTTAAATATTGGCTAAACACACATCAAAACAAGAATTACCAAGTTCAAATGAGATTCACCTCAATGTGGTTTTGTAGTATGTTTCTATGGCAACAAGCACTAACCACAATGTTGGTCAATACAAATGCTATCACATGTGCTATGGTTGCTAGGGACTTTTACGAAGCATTACTGAGATAGGAAGGCATGTCTATACATAGGTTGTGTTTATTTAGTTTTTGAAATAAAGTCACCAGTGAAAGGGTTAAGGTACACCCATGCATGTAACTTTATGAAACTTTTTTAATACCAAAAAAGAGCACACAGACATTTGAGCTATATCTATGGAGACCACAAATCACACTTTCCAGACATGCTCAGACTTGTTCCCTCCTAAGTCCCTAGCAATGATATATTATTGGATAGCAATGTTGTGGATAAGCAATGTAGTGTACCACACTCACCACAAATAGTTATTTTTGCATATAGTAAAGAATATATTGCTTGCAAACACTCGGCAATCATTTGTTTGACGAAATACAAACATACAGTAGGCTTATAAGTAGCTAAGGTATTGGAGAGAAAGGAAGCTGTGTCACTATAAAAAGTGTATTACTCTCAATATTAGATCCACACAATAAGCTTTTGTATGTCCACAATACATAGTTATTTATATGTTATTGAGTATTTTGTATGATATTGTTTTCATGCATTCTGTCCTTTTTCAACCTAAACCAGGCGTTACTCTTTGCCGCTATGTACCACACATAATATGAATGTGATTATCTATATATGACATCGTATATAATGCCGAATCTATCTTTACATATATAGTTGTGTTGTGAGAGGAGATGGAGCGCAAGGAGGCAAGAGAGAAGTCTAGTTCTTTAGCAGCATCATCCACTATCAAGTCTATAAACATTAAGTATAATCCCAGGATATTCCCAGGAAGCTAAATAGGTATAGGCTTTTATCTGCATTTTTCCTGAAAAAAGCTACTGCCCTTTGGACACTAACAGGAGAATACTACAGATGACTCCGTTCACAAACCTGAGAAGTGTTCTTCATCCTTCTTGTCAGAGACCAAGCCATCATTTTTCACTGTAGCTCTAAGTCATACACCAACAGTTTTATCCAAAGCTCTACATTTGCAAGAAGGCTCATCTAGGTAAGCATGGATGCCATAGTCCTCTTCCTCACTAGAGTCAACCTCAAATGAGTCAAATGAGTCAAGAATACTGCCCGTGACTTGAAAAAAATGACTTCAACTAAACATACTTTGCCATGTCATTTTTGGGGTCGTCAAAACCGTGAACAGTCAGTGTTTTTTTAACCTCGTTACCAGGTAGTGATGCGCTTGAAATTAGGTGGATAAGTAGAGCAGAAAATAAGCATATTGTGATATAAAACATGACAGTCACGGATAGTGATGCGCTTGAAATTAGGTGGATAAGTAGAGCAGGAAATATACGTGTTGTGATATAATTGTTACAATCACGTGTACTCAGAGCACCATATGGTGCTGTTGATGGTGAGCACCTGCTGCAGTATGATTTGTGCTTGCAATAAACACATGCGATTTGTAATTTGTTTTTGCTGAAACATCTGTCTAACTCACTCTTCGTGCAAGAGCTCAGTAAGTCTTATCCGGTTCACAGAGGATGGGTTCCAAGAAAATCTAGTCCTCGGGTCAATATTTAGTGCTTTCCATAGCTTTGGTAATTCCCGCCACAGTTGTCAGTGTAGCTGTGGTTAGCTGGATAAAAGCAACATGGCATCGCTCTTCCATGTAACTCACCCACTATGGTGCTGATTGGTTGGCTAGTTGGTCCACTTGGCTATTCTGTTTTTCTTGAGGGGTTCAAACCATTGCATGCATAGAAATATGACTCTCGCCAAACATATCTTGTCGGATCATACCCCGTCATATTGTGCATGGCTCACAATATAATGTTATTTACAACATTAAGGAATCAATCTTGAACCTCGACCTCCACTCCACCATCTGTGGATAGCAGTGACAGCAGATCTAGTTGTATACATTATGGCATTTTGTGGACGAGAAGTTCTTCTTCTAAAGCTGTGTAATATCGAACCAGCTAGCAAATTATTGCTTCTAAACACTCTACACCCTAGAAAGCAAGCTATAGTGGAACATGCTAGTACCGCAGATGTCAAACTTCTATCTACCAAAGTGTTATAGTCGACCTGTTTGCCACGAGCTGGCTATATCAACTAGAAAACTACCAGCTAACTATGTAACACTCTCAACTTGACTTACCACCAGAGTTCAAGATTTCAAGTGAGATTTGAGATTGGGCCCCTCTCCTGAAGCAAACAGCTCTTCGGTCTTATTTTAGTAAATAGTACTGTATGTACAGGACCTAGTTGTGATCAACAATTGCTTATGCAATACATACAACACTAGTGTAAATACATGTATGGATGGATAAGACAGCATGCCAGCTACTGAGGACACAGATGCTTCTCCTCATAAAGAGCAATGAGTAGCAATTATTCAAACATTGTGAGTCAGTATATTCATTATAATGACACTCGTGCTTTTTGCGTTTCCGAATTTTTTCCTTATCCGAACTATGCTAGGTCCCAATGTGTTCAGACATGCAAGAGTCTACTGTACTTAGAAAATTGGTTGCTAAAAAATCAAGTGAAATCTTGAAAATTGTACGACCCTGTATTGGTTAGCACACGGTTCCCTTCTTGGCCCTCCCCTCGACTTGCAGAAGAATTGGTTAGCTGCTGCTTGAGCACCATTAGCTTCCATCTCTGCTCCAACAGAGAGCTACAATCCACTCTCACCAGCATGTTCTGTGGGCCCATCTCAAAAGCAATAGATGGTTAAAACTACAGACTTTGGGCACGTGCATTGGATCTAAAGTTATGGTTTTTATGAATCTCATTACAACACTTCCTGGAGTGTTCTAGACAACTGAAGCATTGCTCCCTAATGTTAGTCAAGCGAACCAATTGATCGCCACAAACTTCCTGCAGGCACAAACATGGACATAATTCACAATATATATATATAAAGACCATATGAGACCAGGTTTGAGAAAAACAATCTAAATGCTGTTTGTATCAAAGATGTGTTTTATATATATATATATATATATATATATATATATTGGCACTTAAGATGCCTAAAGATCGCATGCTGAAAGTTTGGACCTGTTTGAGTGTGTTTCCTTTGAGCTATGACATGAAACAGTTAGCCATCAGCAAGCGCCCAAAACTGAGTAATTGCATTTCAAGTGCGTTGCAGGTAATATGAAGCCGTATACTACTAACTTTGCTCGAGTTTGCGACTGTTGGAGCTTCTTACCATTTTTATGACTTCCCTGGCCATGTATATATTTGGAGCACTGGCTATGTCTTCTACACAGGTCATCTCTCTAAATTAAGGCTAACTTGGAAATCAGCAGAAAGCGTGGTAGCTGAAGAAAGCGTGCCTATTTTGTTTGCATGGGGGAACTATATATATTTCCCCCCCCTTTTTAATCTTGTGTTTACGACTTTGGAGCTCCATAGATTCTTCACACTTTACCATAATTATGACCTTGATATATAGCTCAAAAGATACATCTCTCTGTGTGCTCTGTTTTCTACTAAAAATGTAACAAAGCTGTAACTATGCTAAAGTTACATGCAACCAAAGTGTGACCTGAAGCCTGAATTTGCTGCAAGTGTGGCTATGCTTAAAGTGCTGCTAGGCAGTTGATAGTCTGTGGCTAGAGGAAGCTCTGCTCTGTGGGATGAGTGTTTTCATTAAGCGCTAAAATGTGAGAAGTGGTCAAGTGCGCGTGGGTTAAAAAATAATTCTAGGAATTTTTTTCGACCCGTGCACATGCCACTTATTCACGTTTTAGCGCTAGTTTTCATCAAGCTTTGAGAAGCCTTGCCTCTCTCCAGGGATTCTACCTAATGCCCTACGTATCTCCATATGCCTCCTTCTTGCTTTGAGTTTATGACTTCAAATTGTTTGAGACTATTGAGCATTCCAGACGCTCCAACCCTAGCAGTCTGCTGCAGTTGTTATGTGCGATATGGAAGGAAGACCTCTCTTGGCAGCCCCAGGTCTCAGGATGCTGACTACAGCTGCACCATCAATGGTGATTTCCTCCCCTGTATGAGTTCACACTCTGTCGTCTGAAGCAGCAAGATCCTCCAGGCAGTCCACAAGGCTAGACTCTGTGCCCTATTCGCTCTCCCGTGTGTGAGACTGGGTAGGCGTGATTTTCATACTTGAAAAACTCCATTCCCATACCTGCCAGGCAACATGAAGCCTGAAGGAAGGAGAGCGATCATTCTCCAGGGAAACTCTGGATTTTGCAATTAGAATTGGAAAAGGATCCTTCATGAGACCTGACTCCAAAAGATTCAGCTACCAGCTCCAGTAAGCAGCTGTTTCTAAACTATTACATGAAAAAATATAGATATTGTAGATCGTGTCTTGGATAGATACTGATGTGGAGACTGAGTGAGTGAGTATAATATTCACTGATACATTTATATATTATACTGTATATATATATAAATGTGGATAGTAGCATGCAGTAGAAGTGGAGTTTAGATGGTGTTGCAGAGAACTTGGAGCTACTGGAAGTTGAGGAGAGAGAGGACCAACAGAGTGGAGGTGTAATTCTGCCTTGGCTTCAAGTAAACACTTGTATATTTAGTATGAACACGAAAGGGAAATATAACATATATATATGATAGATACTATCTGTGCAATGGACAGGTGATAATATGGGTCCAATTTACCTACAAGACAAGCTCACCAAGCAACAATGGAAAGTAAAAAATACTCAAGGCTTTGAACGATGTATTATCATCAACATCCAAAACTTGATCAGAGCTGCCAGTTTCTATAATGCCCATGAAGTTTAGGATCCCATCTTCTATATCCTATGATGGGCAGGTACATCTTAGACTTGAAGAAAGTGAGCATATTTTGTAGAGTCACTTTATAATTAGCTCTAGTCCCTCAGGGAGACAAACAATATAGCTAGCTAGCTCAAGAAACAGGCTTAGCTACTAGCTAATGTTAGAAAATAGCTAGCTACTAAGGTAACACCAGCTACTAGCTAAATCTTACCAGAAATAAGCATATAGCCTCTCATATCCAAGCTCAGATTCCCATGAAATCCAACATACTCAACAACTTCCACGGTGGATACATTGCCACCTGAAAAAAGGATAGAAAAGAGTATGAAAGTTCAACATGGGTGAGGTATCTTTAGCTGTGAGCTAAAACTCAGCAAATAGTTAGCCACATACTAGGCAGATACTTGAACAAAATGTGAAGTCTCTCCAGCAAGCCCATCCAAGATCTAGTAGGTGACCAGCTTGACCGAAACGTTAGAAAAGCTAGTTCAACAAGAAGCACTATACAACAAAAAAGATCAAGAAACTACTTGTCCAGGGAGGTCAGGTTGTGTTCCAGTAGCAATGGAAGTATCTATAATTCTTTTGAACTTAAATCCAGCACTCACTGCTCACTTTCTTCTTTAAAAAAACACGAGAGTAAAATAGTGCCGGCTCTACACCTGTTTTTTTTGTCTTGTTTTTTGTTTTTTTAACGGGCGTTGTCCTACTGTGTTGGGGAGCCCTTGTCCCGGTGTAACGGTCTGAGATTGTACCCAATCTCAAAATGTATTTCGGTATTCTGCGCATGTGCCAAATCGAGAATACAATTTCAGACTGCATGGGGCTGGTCTGAAGTTGTATCCAGTCTGAAATTGTATCGCACTGCTAATGTTTAGTAGGATTATAGCGCTGTGGTTTACCATGATCTCATAAAGAATCTCATAAAGACAAATATGTTTTCATGTCAACCCCTCTCTCCCACCACCAACAACAACAACCAACATACTATAGCTAGCTCACTCAACCCAACATCAAAATTTTGTGCCCAGTATTGTAGAGAATCACGTCTAAGCGCTTTATAACATATAATATTATTTGCAATGTTTACAGAAAAACGGAATGTTATCTTCCACAACTTTCGACACTTTCTCACAGTCACGGTGAAACCAGTCACGACACTGGTTACATTCAATCATAAACCTCTTGTTAGTTTATGGCTGACAACAGTGACAGAACACCTCAACTACTTCCTGTTGACAGAATATATTATGTGGCCTTGGCTGTGCACTTCCTGGAAAGGGTGACAGCTCTCCCTGTTTAAAGCATTCAGACAAGTGACAACGCATGAGTTCCTGGTCCCATAAACAATCCTGCGGTGAAACAGAATGGCACAGAGCAGTTGCTGTAGATATTGCAAACAGCCCACAGTCTGAGCTACCCACTTGTCTCTGCATATCAGCCCACTTCAGTGTCATCTTTCTATTTGATGGGTACAGCATGAAAGCAAGTTGTCGAAGGAACTTATTTTTGTATTACATGATCATTGAACAGTTTAAGAGTCATATATCACACTGGTTCTTCAAGTTTCTGGCCTCATTCTTTGGAAGATCAGTTGGGAATTCTTTAGTTTGAAGGTAAGTCGCAAGGATCTGGCATCTCTGTATGTACTTAAACAATTTCTCCTCTCTACCGATGGGACCTTCGCCTTTGGTGGAGCATTCAGCAGACATCCTTTAGACACAGGCCCTATGAACAATCTTAGCACGCTTCAAGGTTGGTGTGGCAGTGCGCATGCGCAGAATACCGAAATACATTTTGAGACTGGGTACAATACGGGTTAAAGAGAATCCTTAAAGTATTTGGTGTCAGCTGAAAGTAGTCGTACACGTTTAATAGTTTCTTCTTCTTTCAGTGACATTAGCTACTAGTTGATTGAATGACTGCTAGTGAAGGAATTGGCTCAGCAGTTAATTAAAGAAGTGGGAGTGGCTAAGGTTGAGTCCACAAGTTCAATGCCAATAAGCTCCTCCGGGACTAGTAGCAGAGCTTGTGCACTCGACCTTAGTCATGCCCACTTCCTAGTTAGCTACCAAGTTAATTCTTCACTAGCAGTCCCGTTCATTTTCCTGCAACCAACTAGCATCACTAAAAGACTTTCAATGGTAGGAGTTTGAACAACAGGAAAAGGAACGAAGGGGGAGGAACTGCTACGAGAATAAGCAATTATAAATCAACCTGCCCACAAGTAGTTAATCCTCCATTAATATTTGCAAATAAGCTCAAACTCATAATTAAAGGTGGGGGGGTATTCAGAGGCGTCGGGGAAATAAAGTCTACAATAACCTAATAAAGCCATAGCCCCCCCCCATTTTAATAACCCCCCGCTAAAATCACAGAACCCATCACAGGGGCCTCCACATGTGCCTGGGGTAACAAATATGACTGGCTTATATGCATTTTCCTGCATGAACCAGAAGCATATGACTCTCAGCTTCTCCAATGATGGCTAATCATCAATGTGAGGGTTTTATTTTCATAACACACATGCACCCCCACGTTGGGTGTGGTTGGCCACTCCTGACAGTTGGTTGCCCTGGAACTCAGTGGGCTTGGATAACAAGTCTTGATAAAAGATGTGGTTGGTGTTGCCTGCAGCTGCTTTGGTGTGTGCAGGCTCAGCATGACCACAAACTCTGCATGTCTGAAGTAGGTGGAGTCATATTTGCCTGTCACTAGAGAATACTCATTTGAAAACTACATGGCTTGTTGGGTTGGGGGGCCAAGATGACTTTTCAACTGTTTTTAACTGTTGTAAATGCAGTTAAATGTTAATCAGGGGAATTTACCCAGGGGAGGGGGGAAAATGAAGTGGGCAGAGCAGAGTGTGCATATCATGCTCTATGGGGTCTGGAGAAGCAATAATTTTGGATGTCAATTTGGTGCATATTGAAGAAAGTCTGAAGGAAGTCACTGATACAAAGACCACCATGGCTGGTATTAAATCCTTCCAGTCTGAAAAGTAAAAATTCCAGTTTCAGTTCTCAAGATGTTGTGTCTGCATTTACTAGTTTAGATCCAAAGAAAATTCCCATTCCTGAATCTTCTGAATATCAGCATTATGGTGAAGATTTGGTGGATCCATTATGGAGTGATCACACCCTCGAAGGTGAAGAATCCTCTAAACCAGCCCTCATATCACCTGAAATTCACACTGAATGGAAGACTTTCCGATGCTACCTCACTCAAAAGCCATGGGAAGATTCAGCATCACAATTGTAAGAACTGGTGTCAATGAAATGCTCACAATAATGTTTCCCAGCTTAAACACTTTGGCTAACATTTGTCCATCAATTCCTGTTGGCACTGCATCTGTTGAACAAAGTTTTACAAAGATAATTTAAGTTGAGAAATCGCATTGGAGAAAGCAACTCGCTTATTTAATGAGAATAGCTATAGAATCACTTTGTAAAACGCCATTTAACTTGGTCCCTGATAATAATTATCCTGGTGGCTTTTGCAATGACATAAGGACCCCTATAATTCATGTGTAAGGTGTAAAACTTTTGTCTGGCCACCTATATATATATACTGGCAGACTGGCAAGATTTCTGTACTGCATGTATGCCCGGTGCTGTGCAATGTAAAACTGATACCACAGGTCAATGTCCTAGTTTCCTGTCTGGATAAGAATCATTGGTTGTTGTAAAGCCCCTGAACCCTGGTTTCCCCGAGAAGCCCTTCAATTTATATTCATTAGGAAGAGACGTTTGATCACTTCCATCTGTTGTACATGACATGTATGTGTGTATTATGTGAGAAATCTTATTATTATTATTATATTTTATCGTGTACTTGATGCTTGTATGCTGACAGTTGAGTGTGGATCAGATGCCTTCCTGGCCTGCGACAGCGAATTTGTCTACTGCCTCCAGCAGAACAAGACTCGGAGAGCTGATTGCATTGCCTCCTGCTTCTCCCATAATGGAGGCTGCAACGACGATGAGATTTGCACCACTGCTAGTGAGGAGGACGACGAGTCTGCGGTTGCTGGCATGATTAAGTGCAGCAATCCCAATGGTAAGCAGTGTTTCATACGGGGGGGGGGGCTATACAGGAGCAATTATTTTACCTTATATTGGATTGACCTGTTAGAAGGCAATATTGTCCCTGTAGACTACAACCGGTTAGATTACATTTTACTATATGGTAGAGGGTCATCTCTCTGGCTGCAGTCTACCACCTGTGTTCTTTATTATTAAAAAAAAAATCTATTTTGTGTTAGCCTCCTCACCATTTGATTTATTTAAAAAGTTAGTGATGCAATGTCTTGCTATTGCAGCAATACTTTGCAAAAGTCCCTAGCAACCATACCGTATTTAGTAGCATTTTTGTTAGCCAATGTTAATGTTTGTTGCCATAGAAATGAACCACTAAACCACAATGAGGTGAATTCATTCGAAATTTCTACATGTACATGTACTTGGTGTTTTGATGTGTATTTAGCCAGTGAAAATAACAGTTCTCACAAGGGCAAATGAAGGGTGTAAAACAGCAATAGGAGGGCTAGCAACAATAGGAAGGGTCTGAAGCTGATGGAGCTCTGGCAACACAGCAATAGGAGGGCTAGCAACCATAGGAAGGGTCACTGAAGCTGATGGAGCTCTGGCAACACAGCAATAGGAGGGCTAGCAACAATAGGAAGGGTCACTGAAGCTGATGGAGCTCTGGCACACAGCAATAGGAGGGCTAGCAACAATAGGAAGGGTCACTGAAGCTGATGCAGCTCTGGCAACACAGCAATAGGAGGGCTAGCAACAATAGGAAGGGTCTGAAGCTGATGGAGCTCTGGCAACAGGAGGGCTAGCAACAATAGGAAGGGTCACTGAAGCTGATGGAGCTCCACAACTATTACTTCATGCATCAAACACATAAACTTTTTTTCTTTTTTCAGCTAACTCATTAGCAAAAAGCTAAGACATCCTTTGCAGTTAATGTTCTGCTCACTAACTGCACAGCTAACTACAGCTAAACTCACTATCAATACTTTTCATTGCTAGTAATCTCATCTGCATTCAATTCATCAGCTCAAGTAAGAGCACTAGGCTTTCTCAAAGGTAAATCAGTTGCATCTTCTCTGTCCAGTGTTAGCAGAGCTTCAGGGCCAATACAGGTCTGGTCAAAGTAAAAGCAGATGCCATCGCTTTCTTCATCACTGCTCTCCCCTCAAGGGAGTCCAAAGTCGTTGCCCAGAACCCAAGAAAGCATATCCTCCATGACTAGTCGACCAGACATCTTGACTGCTTTGAAACAGCTGCACGGATTCTGAATGGTCAGTTTTTAAAAATAATTTCCCTAATAAGTTACCAAATGTCTAGAGCCTTAATATTTGGTAGGCACGTAAAGGAATTCCATTCAATTTTTTTGTTGTATATATACCTTAGAACCCGACCATCCAGTTTTTATGTTTAAATGGAAAAACAACAACTAATTACTTTTGGGGTATACCGTAAAGTACGCAGCAAGCGCCCTCCACGTAGCAAGCGCCCACTAGGCTGTTTTCAGCGATCTAGGATTTTGTAGGGTGCACGTAGCAAGCGCCCACTATATAGAAATTGATCGTAATATAAGCGCATGCGCCCAAATAGATTTATTCAACCGCACCGGCGTGCAATAACGTTGCAATACGCACCGCTGTCGTCTGTTCAGAAAACATCTTATTTTTTATTGTTGGCAGAACTGTTACCTGTAATTGAAAATGGCACAAAGTCATGCAGGGAAAAAAATAAGAAGCTTTACTGTTTCTTTCAAGATTGAAGTTGTGGAATGGTACAGGACAACAGGCATGCAAAATGTGACCCACACAGCGAAAAAATATGGAGTAGATCGAAAGAGAGTTAGAGAATGGAATGAGAACTATGACAAGCTGCTTGATATCAACATTGGGAAGGGAAAGAAGAAGAGGAAACTCAGCAGTGGGGCACCAATTTGTAGCCATCAGTTGGATGCAGAGGTCTTCCAGTATTTGGAAGTTGATCGCAGGGGTGAGGGGAGTCAATTCCAGGAAATTTGATAGAGCGTTCCTTTCTCTCTTGTGGCATCTCCAACAGCATTGATGGCTCTGAGGATAGTCTAATTAGGGATTGCATTCCGACGCTGAGTGAAGACAGAGAGGAGAGAGATAGCGACGAAGATCCGTTCGCGGATTTGGATGAAGATGTGAACGACTTGGCGTCTTTCAGTGAACCTGAGGAATAGCACTAGCTAAATTTTAGTTTCCAGAACAAAATAACATTGTAGCCTAGACTCGAGATAGATATTGCATATTGCTTGAACTCGTCGACTTTATTTGTTTTGTTTCAAAACAGCCCGATGTGCGTTATTAAGAATTATTTCACCAATATCACGAGGCAAGCGCCCACTACATGTAGCAAGTGCCCACCCCTACGATTTGGGGTTTGAAAGGTAAGCGCCCGTGGGCGCTTGCTGCGTACTTTACGGTATATGTTTACGCGTTTACGCCTGAGTAGGTTATTTTTTCTTGTTTGTTTGTTTGTTTGTTGTTGTTTGTTGTTGTTTATTGTTGAGTGGAGGAGGACTATACCACGTGTGAGGTTCAAGGTCCAGGGCAATTTTTCTAACTTTTTTATTGCTGTTTATTGCTGTTGTTGTTGTACACTAGACATATCAGTGCATGCCATGTCTTGTTGCTATTGTTCACTGTACTCGTGTATACCACATTATTCAACACAAATGCCATAGCCAGCTACAGCCTCCTTCAAGGTACCAAGATTGAGCTATGGGAACAAAACTACGCATTACTTAGTGCAGCAAAGAAATCCACCCAGAAGTATATAGTCTTGCTAAAAAATAGAGGGATTCCGAGAGGTTCTTGTCAACACAACTGCCTATGTTGCTATTCTCAGTAGACCAACTTCCAAACAGCCCTGGAAGAAACTGTGTATGCTGCAGCTGAGATTTGTTAGCTAGTTGTTGGTCTCTCTCATACCATAATTTGAGTAGTACGGGTTTTTAATGTTGACGATCCTTTCCCAATTATAATTGCAAACTGGCACCTGAGCTAGCTTGATTGCGTCACTGATGACCCATGCCTCTTTCCCACAATCAAGAAAAAACGTCCTTGCTGCAAGGCAATGGAAATTTGTTGTCTGAAGGTTTCTTTTGCACTTTCTACTGTCTATCGGTTTACCAAGATTCGAGGCATGCTGGGAGTCTTTTGGGGAGTTAAAAGTGGACATAATCACTATTTAGGAAGCTAAGCAGCTGCTGATGTGAGGTTTAGCTGGTATTATTATATATATATGGGTTTTGTTGGTGTTGTTGTTGTTTTTGGTGAGAGGGATGTTTTGCCGTCTGCCATTTTAAAAAGTGGGCAGTCCAATACAGGGAGTATTAGTGTACTGCCTGATATATATATATATCTTTGTAGCAACATGTTAGGCTGTAGTATATGGAGATATGAAGCACTCCTATACTTACTTATTGACAGTTATTTTCACTCTGCTCCGTGCATGTGGTGTGAACAAGGACCGGACTATACAAAGCTTACATAGTGCACGTTGCCCAGGTCTTCCCTTCCCACTGCACAGCAGTGCTTCTACGAGACACTGCTACCTGCGAGGATTGACGTAATTCACGACTTTGTAGACTCTAGAGTGAACGGCAACTAATGCATCGATGCTAGGCTGCTAGCATTCTCACACCTCTGCATTAAGATAATGAGAATTAGAATGTGTTGATGTGATGACCACTACCTAAGTTTAGTTAGACTATTGATGATCTTTACCAAGATGTAGAGCTTGAAGATGATTGAGGATGTAGATGTGATGACCACTACCTACTATCGGTGAGGTAGATTTTGATGACCACTACCTATAATTATCAACAATCTTTTACCAAATTCTGAAGAATGTATGATGGTGTATATAAATGTGATGACCATTACCTAAAGTTAATTATTGACGATTATTAACTTAATGGTGACTATTAGCTGGTGGTGTAAATATGTAAATAGTTGGCTTCTCTTTTATTACCTTAAATGGTTGTATTACCAATATACTTTGGCCTTCAGAGGTAACGTTGGTGGTCTTTGGTATTATAGCTGATTGAGCTGATAAAAGGGAATTCAGCAATTTATCTTGTAATTTAGCAGGGTGTGCTCCCAGTTGCACCCAAACTGAACAGGCTATGCAGCTGCCGATTGACTCTTGGCTATAATGGCATGAAGCTATACTAACTGAATAGTAAGCTGCATATTATACTCCCAGCTGCGCTGTGCAGCAATCGCTCAGTTCTGAGCCTTGAGTGCTGCATCTGGAGCCACCTGCTGATTATGTATTGGAGAATGGAGTTGTTGTTTTGTTGTTGTTGTTGTTGGTGTGTGTGTTTGGCACAAAATGGTTGAGGGAGTGCAAAGGGAGGGAGGGAAAGTAAGGTGACTTTTTTTCCTTTTTTCTTTCTTATTTATTTTATTATTTCCCCCCCCCCTCTCCTTTTCTCTTTCCTATGGCACAAAGGGTGCCATAGGATGGAAGGAATAGAAAAGCAGAGGGGAGCGTGTGGTGACTTTTGCCGGATTTCCAGCCAGAATCGTGACGCTTCCTTCCGATTGGCCGATTGGTTAACTGAGCAACGTTTTTCTCAATGATGGGATATTGCATTAAAAAAAAAATATGAGTGGGCTATATGTTCTTGACCTTGCCATTAGCCATGCCTATATCAAACTATGAAATCCTGGTCAATGTCATCAGACTATATTTTTTAAATATTCTGGCTGGTCAGCATGGGTGAGTGTTACAGTGTGTGTTCTCTCCTGGCCCATCTAGATGGTACTGAGTTGAAGGCTAGCATCTATGAAGGGGGGAAATATATCACATCTGAAGGCAGTTAATGTCAGGGCATTATCATAGCAAGAGAAGTTTGTATCCCACCATTCAGCGGATCATCAAGAGTGTGTGTGTGTAGTATCACTAAATATGAACTTTTAATATGTTCTCGTGGACTTTTGTTGCTGTTTTGCAACAGTCCTAGTGGTCTGTGATCAAGGGGAAATGCCCGGGTAGTAATCACCCTCGCTCCCTTGCCTGGGTAGCGATCACCCTCGCTTCCTTGCCTGGGTAGCGATCACCCTCGCTTCCTTGCCTGGGTAGCGATCACCCTCGTTTCCTTGCCCGGGTAGCGATCACCGTCGCTTTCTTGCCCAGGTAGTAATCACCTTCTCTCCTTGTAAGGGTAGTAATTATCTTCTCTTCCTTGTCTAGGTAGTAATCAGCTTCCCTTGCCAATTACTAATCACCTTCTCTCCCTTGTCCGGGGTAGCACATCACCCTCGCTCCCTTGCCCGGGTAGCAACCACCCTTCCCCCTTTGCCCAGGTCTCTTCCCCCCCGGGTAATAATCATAATCACCCCAGGTAGAAATGTGCAATCATCCTTGAGTAATCTGCACAATTGTCAATTGTCCAGGCACTTGATAATGGGAACATCACATTTACTTGTTACCCCTTCAAAGGGAATGGTCATTCTCCATTTTATTACAACTGCCATCATGATAAAAATAATCACACAAAATGAAATGAAGGGGGCGTTTGTTTGATGGGGTGTTTGTTTGATGCAGCCTTCAAAGTGAAAACATGGATGGATTTGAAAATGCAGAATTTCACTCCCTCAAAGACTTTGGAGTAACTGTTTTAAATGCTCCAGTAACTGCAGAAGCTCTCGAGAGGGTGTGGCTGCATACCTCATTGGGGAGTTGAGCAAAGAATTTATTGTCAGCATGCATGCTGTAGTTTCTGTATTTTCCATCAGCACATCAACCTAAATATGAACATGTTAATATGTAAACATGTGGTCACTATCCCTAATTATAGGGTCACCTGACCTAATTATGAATATGAACTGATCACCTGTCCTTAACGTAAGTATGGACGGCTTACTCGTCCTAAGCATAAATATGACCAGGTCACCCGTTGACAACATAAATATGACCAGGTCACCCGTTGACAACATAAATATGACCAGGTCACCCGTCGACAACATAAATATGACCAGGTCACCCGTTGACAACATAAATATGACCAGGTCACCCGTCGACAACATAAATATGACCAGGTCACCCGTTGACAACATAAATATGACCAGGTCACCCGTCAACAACATAAATATGACCAGGTCACCCGTCGACAACATAAATATGACCAGGTCACCCGTCGACAACATAAATATGACCAGGTCACCCGTCGACAACATAAATATGACCAGGTCACCCATCGACAACATAAATATGACCAGGTCACCCGTCGACAACATAAATATGACCAGGTCACCTGTCGACAACATAAATATGAACGGGTCACCCGTCGACAACATAAATATGACCAGGTCACCCGTCGACAACATAAATATGAACAGGTCACCCATCGACAACACAAATATGAACAGGTCACCCGTCGACAACATAAATATGAACGGGTCACCCGTCGACAACATAAATATGAACAGGTCACCCGAGGTCACCCGTCGACAACATAAATATGACCAGGTCACCCGTCGACAACATAAATATGAACAGGTTACCCGTCTCCGATATAAATGTGAACTCATCTCCCAATAAGTTAATGACATCCTCTCCTGCCTCAAGCCAACCTTTGACAACCTTGCTGTCAGTTGTGTACTACTAAAGTGTTGAAGACCTTCCACAGTACAGCATGATCAGCCGGGGGAGGGGGGGGGGGGGTGGATATTCGTTTTTAGTTTTTCTGTGGTTCCAGCAGGATCTAGATGCAACCAATATCTGGCTCTCCTCCTAGCAGTCATCTCCCTACTGGTTCAGATTGCGTGCACAATGAGCATTCCCCAGCAGCAGCGTGTCTGTGGCTGCCGGATTAGCGCCTGCCTTTCAGGCAACAGGGGGGGGAAATGTGTCAATGCCGGGCTTTTTAAAGGGACAATGGGAGATGGAAGCACTGGGCGTCAGTGGCGAAGCCTTGCTACAGGCACAAGGGTGGAAACCTAGTTCCCTTGCAAGGTTATTAAACAGTCTTATCTTCTTGCTGATCTCACGCCAGACAAGATGGGATGTTTTTTTGTTATAGTTGGCCGAGGCGAAGTGTAGAGGATGTGATGCTTCTGTTGAAGAGTAGCCTGAAGATCGAGGAAGCCATTTATATTCTTGCTTTCTCTGTTAGTAAGCACATATCGCTGTTAAAGTATTGTGTATATGTATGTGTGTATGCATCCACGCTTTACTCTTGACTCTCGTTATGTGGAGAATGTTCGTCTCTTCTTTGAGCACGAAGTATTTTGCTGACTCAACTAAATTACTGGAAATATAAATTTGAAGTAGAACTGTGTAGGAGGAAGCCAGGGTAATGTCGGTTCCTCAAGTACTAATTAACTGCAACCACCCACACACAGAGGGTGAAAATGATTAAAATGTTGTAACTACATCTTTTACCAAGCACGTACCAGCTTCTCGCTGATGCTAAACTGCCTCTGTGAGCTGCAGTAGAACTGAGGCCTCCGTTGACTTCTCTTGGTGGTCTTCATCAAGACTCATACTAGAGCTTATTGTGGGGGGAGGGGGGGGGAATATTTTGACTCCACCCACATTGCATTGGATGAGTCGTGTTTTTTTGTGCCCATTCGGGCAATGAATCAAGCTCCAAATCTGGCAGAAGTTTTGACGCAGACTTATGCTCTCTGGTAGATGTCGTGAAGAGTCTGGTTATTGGTGCCTATTTGCATCATGATGAATACAAGAGCTGCATTAGCCAGTGACTCATCTTGCTACTGATGATTGGACTGCTGTGTTCTGTATTTATTGACAAGGGCAAGGCGGTCGTATCGATGGATATGATGTCCAGGGGCTATCATGAAGGAATCAACGTTGACCTCCGCATTTTGTGCAAATTAGCAGTCCCCACCAGCAATACTTTGTTCCTACTCTGGCTGATACCTATCGCGATCCGATGGATGTTGGCATGGGTTGGCTTCTAGGATCCCCCCCCAGGAAAATTTTAGGCCCCTGCAAGTGATTTTGGAGTATGCCCATAGTAGTTCAGTAAAATGCCATAAACTGTTATTGAGTGTCAATTTCAGTTAACAATCACTTCAGAAACACCAACTGTACGCATAATCCATATACAATACATGCACATGCATGTACCATGTACAGTGCAACCTCCAATACGCCTGTACCTAGGGGTGAATAAGCCTGTACCTAGGGGTGAATAAGCCTGATACCTAGGGGTGAATAAGCCTGTACCTAGGGGTGAATAAGCCCTGTACCTAGGGGTGAATAAGCCCTGTACCTAGGGGTGTGTTCCAGTGGCTTTGGACAGTGGCTTGGGACAGTGCCTTTGTACCAGTGGCTTTGGACAGTGGCTTGGGACAGTTGCTTTGTACCACCAGTGGCTTTGGACAGTAGCTTGGGACAGTGGCTTTGTACCAGTGCCTTTGGACAGTGGCTTGGGACAGTGGCTTTGTAAATAAGCCTGTACCCTAGGGGTGAATAAGCCTGTACCTAGAGGTGAAGAAGCCTGTGCCTAGGGGTGAATAGGCCTGTACCTAGGGATCAATAAGCCTGTACCTAGGGGTGAATGAGCCTGTACCTAGGGGTGAATAAGCCTGTACCTAGGGGTGGATGAGCCTGTACCTAGGGGTGAAGAGGCCTGTACCTACGGGTGAATAAGTCTGTACCTAGGGGTGAATGAGCCTGCACCTAGGGGTGAATGAGCCTGTACCTAGGGGTGAATAAGCCTGTACCTAGGGGTGAAGAAGCCTGTGCCTAGGGGTGAATAGGCCTGTACCTAGGGATCAATAAGCCTGTACCTAGGGGTGAATGAGCCTGTACCTAGGGGTGAATAAGCCTGTACCTAGGGGTGAATGAGCCTGTACCTAGGGGTGAAGAGGCCTCTACCTAGGGGTGAATAAGTCTGTACCTAGGGGTGAATGAGCCTGCACCTAGGGGTGAATGAGCCTGTACCTAGGGGTGAATATGTCTGTACCTAGGGATGAATGAGCCTGTACCTAGAGATGAATGAGCCTGTACCTAGGGGTGAATAAGCCTGTACCTAGGGGTGAATAAGCCTGTACCTAGGGGTGAATGAGCCTGTACCTAGGGGTGAATAAGCCTGTACCTAGGAGTGAATATGTCTGTACCTAGTGAATAAGCCTGTACCTAGGGGTGAATAAGCCTGTACCTAGGGGTGAATGAGCCTGTACCTAGGGGTGAATGAGCCTGTACCTAGGGGTGAATGAGCCTGTACCTAGGGGTGAATGAGCCTGTACCTAGGGGTGAATGAGCCTGTACCTAGGGGTGAATAAGCCTGTACCTAGGGGTGAATGAGCCTGTACCTAGGGGTGAATAAGTCTGTACCTAGGGGTGAATAAGCCTGTACCTAGGAGTGAATATGTCTGTACCTAGGGGTGAATGAGCCTGCACCTAGGGGTGAATGAGCCTGTACCTAGGGGTGAATGAGCCTGTACCTAGGGGTGAATGAGCCTGTACCTAGGGGTGAATAAGCCTGTACCTAGGGGTGAATGAGCCTGTACCTAGGGGTGAATGAGCCTGTACCTAGTGGTGTTTGGATTGGTGAATTTACTCAAACTGTATAATTTGTACTGATGTACTGAGTTGTAATAATTTATATAACTGCACAGGGTTTCATTTAGGGGGGCGGGGCAGGGCTGCCCCCCCTTGGAACCCTTTTGCCTCCCCCCCCCTTGGAAATTGTATTATTAAAATTCATTAGAAACTTTGTCACATCTTTAACCATCATGCCCCCCCCCCCCCCCCCCCCCCCCCCCTTAATATCCAGATTCCTCCAGTTGCCCCCCCCCCTTGGACAATTTTCTAAATGAAACCCTGCCTGAGCAGCTGCATGTGCACATGTAACTTCAGTGTATTACTAAACAGAGAAATATTCAGTTCGCTTCTTCTGAGTAATGGTGGTCAGACCTTTCATTGCTTACAGTACACTATACTAAATGTAGGCTGGATTTTAACCAGTGTACACTGTATTACTTGTACACACCATCTCCATAGATAGGGAGGCTAGTCCAGGTTGCACTACTCATTTTATGAGAATTGTAGCTGTCTGGATTTTCTGTAAACCTATAAACTGCTTCCTCCAAATCTATCTAAACGTTCAGATGCATATCCACTAAGTCTGTACTGTATCATTGTTGTCCTTGAGAAAGGCTTTATTTGGCATAGAGCTGAAAAGTCCATTCTGCCTCACGAGATGTAACAGGAGTTGTGCTCAGTATCCCCTATAAGGGTAGCAACGTTGGGAGGGACCTGCTGTACTGGGATGTCTGGTAACTGATCTGGTGCACTGCGCATGAATTTGCATTTCCAACAGTACAGCTCAGTTTGTGGTGAGGGAGGAACATGTCTACCAACCTGGTGGTGCAAGGTCCTTCATTTCTGTTTGCCAATCATCTCTCCCGTCCGGAGATAACACTAGGAACCAAGCCAACCCAAGCATGGCCACCTTTGTGTTTGATGAAAAACCTGTCCTCCAACTTGTGTAGGTGATGATCTGGAATGGGGATTGTCGACAACCTTGGATAGTACTCTTCGGGGACTTCAAACATTGGCCGGTTGGGTTTTCCTGTACTCGTCCCTTAGGCTAGTGTTTATGGCTGCAAGGTCATAGGGTCAAAATGCTCGTAACTGACTTGACTCACCAAGTGTATTTGTAGAAGCACTAGGAGATCGTTCAGGCGGTGAGTTGATCATCGATGACTCACTGTCAGTGAGAAAGTTTTCTTTCTGATTGAGAGCTGGAAGCAGTTCACTATCAGTGAGAGAACCAAGTTCGTTGGCAGCAAGCAGTGAGCCAACAGTGAGAGAACTTTTCTCATGAGAAGCGATGATTTATCATCAGAGGTGTATTTTCATTCAAAAACGTCCAAAATCGAGCTTCCTTTCAGCTACTTTTGGGAGGTTCCATCATGTTAGCCAGTCTTGTCATGTGGTTGTGCAATCTTCAATGTTCTGGGTGTGGTTGCGGGTGTGGTTGCTGGGGAGGGGGAGGGGCCATAACCTCATAGCTCCCGCCCCTAATATCACACTATGATAGTCTCAAGGCTGCACAGTGCTACACAGTGATGGTCTCTCGTGTCGCTGATGGTGTTCTGTATGGAAGTTAAAAAAACGCGTCACCATGAAGCACCTGATATTTATTAGGTGTGTGTCAGCTGTTTATTATATTCATAGACAACCAACTTTTATCTGCTTTAATCTCCGGGGGGGGGGGGGGGGGGGGGGGGGGTTAGGGGAGAGAAGGGAAGTAGAAACTGAACTCTTCTCTAGGTGAATTAGCATCCTTTACAAGACATCTCTTTGTGCTGGAAACTTCTTGTTCATCTTGAATGCTCCCTGGTTTGTAGAGGGACCTGTGTAATGAGGTACACTGTCCAATAGTAAAGGACGTGGCTCCCTGGTTTGTAGGACCTGTGTGGTGAGATACTGAAGCATACAAACCACATGAAAGATTCTATGCAACAATTTCTGCTTTTACATCTGACATAGCTGCCCCCTGGGCATTAATTTTCTGGATTTCTGGGAATGTAGTTACCCTAGGCTAAGTCAGAGTTCCCTTTGTCTCCATGAAGTTCTAAGAACCTAGGGAGGTTTGAAAAATACTGGGAAATAGAAATCTTGTCTTTGGACATACAAAAATACCTACTCTGTCGATCAAATATAGAGAGGAATATAGAGAGGAATATTATTCTTGGGCTAGGAACAGATTAGTTATGCCCACACCCTCGCCCTCCCATAGAAAGGGGTGTGGTTTGGGACAGACTAAATGTCCAACTGTTGCATTTTTTTAATGGTATGTGTATAAATAAAAGCACATTAGTTGTTGTTGTTTTTATAACAAGGCTTATACTATTTTAAAAATTAACTACTTACGATTGACCATACGATTGACCACCAATTTTAATTTTTGTGATAAAAAAAAAAGTATAACCAAAATATTTAAAGCGCTAACAACTCGAGTAAACTTTGCAAACTGTCCACATTATTATACAATAAGCTGAAGTTTGGTATTAGAATCAGTTCCATTGAGGCAGGAGAACAAAAGCTATGCCTCCAAGGGCACCTTTCTCAAGAGCAAAGATATTCATTCAGAGTAATTCCAGAAAAGCATATGTGGCCTGTGCAGCTTTCCTCAACAAAGGGGCTTCGTGAACCAGCGGTTTGGAAGAGTGTTCATGATGGCAGGTGCACTTGCCACCCATTTTATTTTGCCTGTCCACCGTGTAATTTAAAATGTGGCATGAGCAGGTAATAAATATTGTGTTTACATGATTGTGAAAATTGTTCATGTGAACAATGTCTGAGTTTGAACCTCTAGGTACTTTGGCTGTCAAGTAAAAACATTTTTCTGGTGATTTTAATTAAAACGTCACACAACATTATATATGCTAATGCCTTGATGCAATTATGCAGCCATGCTTTTTGCAGTGCACTGTGAACCCATGAGACCAGTTTATAAATATGCATAGCCCAGATGTTGTCCCAATGGTAGTGTTAATGCATGTGGAAGGTTGAGTGCTGTGTTGGTGCTGGGTAAGTGGTTTGTAAGTAGTGCCACTTAACACCCTCTTCAGCATCACTCTTCTCAGCTCCCAAGACATTTGTAGCTCAACATGTTCTCACTGCGTTCCAAATTAAATATAGGAAATCCTTCTTCTTTCAATTCCTTCTTTTTCTTCCATTTCACATCCCTTGCCGTCACCTTCCACTTTCTTGTCCTTTTCTGCTATCTCCCACGTCCTCTTCCTCGTAGTCTCCTTCCCTCATCTCCTCTCCTCTTCTCCTTGCACTGACATCCACACGTTGCTTCCACCTTTCCCTTTTCTCTCCCTCCATACTATCCACCATCACTGTCACTCTCTCCCTTTCATTTCTCTGTTTCCCCTTCATCTCCCCCTGCAGAATTCTCCTCCGGCTGTCCTGCGGGGCAGAAGATAAATCCATGTGGTAACATTTGTCAGCAGACGTGCGGGGACATACTCTCAGGAGAGCAGTTTGTTTGTATTGAGATCTGTGGCCCTGCTGCTTGCGTGTGTCCCCCTGGCTTGGTCGTGTTTAGGGATCGCTGCGTCGACCCTCGTCTCTGCTATATCCTAGACAAGTGTGAGTGTGGGCACATCTAGACATGCAGTCTGTCACCTTAGGTCGTCACATTCATGTTGGTTACTGCAATAGATTCAGCCTTATCCCATTGGCCTGTAAAATCACTGACTGAGATTGTTGTCATTATTAGCATCTGCATTGAGCTAGATCCAACCTGCAGACTTGAACTGCACGTAGCCAGACCTGCCTCAAGATTTCCGTGGACATCTCATGTTGTCTCTAGTGAGGGTTTAGTCCTACACAGCATGGATCCCAGAATTATTAGTACCCCAGGATGTTTGTGATGGGGCTAAGGGTATTCTGGGGCCTGGGCCAGGGCCGGTTAAGCTACGACTAGGACCAGTACTAGGACCAGGTTATTCCAGGGCAGTGCTAGTCTGGGATTATTATCAGTCTCCTTGACTTAGGATATCCCGAGAGGTCCTGGGAGGGGTTGTGGGCCGCACCAGACATCCCACACTTGGTTGGTATATTCTATGGAGAGTAATAACATAATTCTGATTAGTCCACCACCTCCTCACTCCCAGTTGGCCATTCCTATCATATGATAGTCACATGACGTATTTTCTTCTTCGTTTTACTTGTCTTTCTGTTTTGTGTGTGTTGTGTGCTGTGTGTGTTTTGTGCCCCAGATCCACCCGCCATTGACCCTCTGCCGCTGGTAAGTAGTTGTCTTGTTCATATTGTGCTGGATAGTTGAGCAGGGTTACATTCACAGTTTTCAAAATGCGTATCAGTACAATTTCCATCAGACGCTGCATGATCAAAGATATTTCCTCCGTGAATCAATCCATTTAGTCGCTAGCGGTGAATATCCAATAACCCCTTGAATGTTTCCCACTAGAGAGGATGTAAATCAGAATGAAAGTGCAGCAAAGTGTGACACACATCTAAAGAATGATAATGTGTTGTTGTTTGTTTGTTGCTGTTATAATGAGGGGAAGTTTTCACTATGTCTATGCCTGTGATTGCACTCAACTCTGACCTTTATACAGCAAGACAACCAGCTTCTCTACTCCTTCAGTTCCAGTTCTCCATCCACTGACTTTATGAAGGACCAGTTTGTCACAGCCGTCCAAGTCTTGCTTGCCAACTCAGGATTTGTGGAGGTGAAGGTTAATCTGCATGGAATCCACCAGGACCTAAACCTCCAGTAAGTGCACCATACC
This sequence comes from Cladorhizidae sp. MBARI D1340-BT2, assembly GCA_028752905.1. Classification (NCBI taxonomy): domain Eukaryota; kingdom Metazoa; phylum Porifera; class Demospongiae; order Poecilosclerida; family Cladorhizidae; species Cladorhizidae sp. MBARI D1340-BT2. The sequence continues at coordinate 44,363,228 of JAQNBH010000016.1, read as the reverse complement.
TTCATAGTGGCAACACCTGATTTGCATCACTTTTGCATACAACTTCGTAGTAACTATATAGGATACATACAGGATTTTTGGTAGAAGGAAGGGATGGGGGGGTTTAATAATCCCAATAATGGGAAGGGGGGAAGGTATTTGGGGGGATATAACAATGGGAAGGGGGGAAGGGATTTGGAGTGGGGGGTATAACAATCAGAAGGCGGGAATGCTTGTGGTGCCCAAAATGTCTTACTTGGTTCATCCACTTACCCAGAAATAAACGATCTCTTTGTCCCTATTTTTCATGGGCCTGTAACATCCAGGGCTGAGACTTGGGCTCTAGGGGTAACTTGACAGAACCAATGACGCTCTCAGATTTGGTCTCGTAGGTTCTTTTATATGTTGCTAAAAGCCACCATTGCCAGGAATGGCACTGCACTTGGTGTTATTGGCCATGATATACTTGTGCAAGCTGCTTTTCCCTGTTCCCGACTGAAAGCTCACAAATTGCAACCCAGTGATGTTACCAATGAACTCCACTAGCTAAGATAAAGCTTGCATAATGCAAGCAGTTTTTCTAATGAGGCTAACCTCCTGGAGCCAATGACGGCCTCAGGTCTCTTCTCAGAATTGTTTAAATGTTCTACTAGACATTCTTCTCTTCAGTTTCTACTGCAAGTATAGTAAGTAGTCATCCATAGCAGGAGCTAGGGAGGGAGGGGGGGGGGGGGGGGGAGGAGGGCCTAATAATTGTCGGGAGAAATGGGAAGCCATGCAAGGCACACCTTTTTATGTATGTATCTATGTACCTTACATTCGCCCGTTTTAAAATATGAATGGGTTACCCGCCTTAAATAATGTGGGTGCATGTCACCCAGGAATGGTTGCCACAGTGAAGAGAAACATTGCATCAGATTCAAAGCTAAAGAAAACTGGCCGCACAGGAAAGTGCGAATGAGCCGAGGGGTGAATAGCTGACAGGAAGGGATGGTGAAGTTTCATTCTGACGTAGCCACTCAATTTACAACATGCTCTAGCTGTACACATGTTTGCTAAACTGGAAATGGTCGTCTTGGTCAATCTTTGGAATATCTGAGCTGGTTCTCATCCCGACCTCACCAGTTTGGAATCTGAAGAAACATATGAGATATATAGTTCTTTACACTGACCTTCTCAATAAACAACTTTAAATTGTACTCTCTCGACGTTTCGACGAGGTGCTCCAGCCTTCATCAGGAATAATGAGGGGCTATGACTCGCGTGACTTTGTCCCTGATCCAAAGAGTCTACCTTTGAAGGACACCATAGCTGTAGTGGAAGAGATGGCCAGGAAGCTGGAGGATAACAAGGCACATGGTCTTCGAGGAAGAATATGTGGAATTTTGAGAAGAGCTAGAAAACCGAAAGACAACTTGACGAAGGAACAGAGAAAGGCCTTGGGAGAACTGAGGATGATGGAAGAGATCAGATCTTTCCAGCAGACAAGGGGAAGACAACAGTTCTGATGACAAAGGACATTTACATTTCATAGCTGACAGGAATGCTGGAGACCAAAATATATGGATACTGAAGAAGTATCCTACCAAGGCACAGGAAAGCAAGGTGAATCGTGTGTTAAAGAATATGGAGAAGATGGGAGAAATAACAACTGCATTAATTAGACTCACTTGAAGTAGGCCATCACTGATTTATGGGCTCCCTAAACCTGAGGTTCCCCTTAGGCCATTTGGGTCTTATACACATGCACCATCGTACAATCTTTCCAAGTTCATAGCACATTAGATATCGCCTCTAGCTGGCAATAGAAGTACATATGTCAAGGATTCTGGGCAAGCGTATTCATCTTTGGCACAGGATGAGTCAGTTGATGTTCCCATTGATGAGGCCACGGAAGTAATTTTTGGAATGTTGATGAAAGATGAGAGCTTGCACGAGAGGACTACACTAGGTGCTGACAGGATTTCTGAACTGTTGGAGTTGTGCCTGAAATCCACCTACTTCAGGTATCAAAAAAATACTATGAGCAGAAAGAGGGTGCAGCAATGGGCTCTCCAGGATCTGCAGTGGTAGCCAACCTTTATATGGAGGAATTGGCACTCACAACTGCCCCACTGAAACCAAAGCTTTTGAAATGGAGGAATTGGCACTCACAACTGCCCCACTGAAACCAAAGCTTTTGAAGAGATGTGGATGATACCTTCTGCATTGTGAAGAAGGGAAGTGAGCAGGAGTTGTTGGACCATCTGAACAACATCAGGTCATCCATAAAGTTTACCATGGAGTTGAAGTGGCTGGATCGTTGCCCTTTCTGGATTGCTACCCTACACAGGAAGGAAGATGGAAGGCTAACTGCAACAGTTTTCAGAAAACCCATGCACACCAACCAGTACCTTGATTATAGATCACATCATCCTATCCATGTCAGAAGAGGAGTGGTGAAGAGCTTGTATGATAGAGCCAGGAGAGTAGTGACTGAGAAGGAGGACCTTTGGAAGGAAGAACATCATTTGAATAGGGTCTTTATAGAGAATGGTTATCTGCAAGCCTCATCAACCTTTCGTCTGCAGATAGATCTAAACGCAGAAAGGAAGACGAGTACACCAATACAGTCACTAAGGTGTCTAAAAAGAAGGATCTTATGGTAGTGATTCCTTATGTAGCTGGGATGAGTGAAGACATCAGGAGGGTCTGCAGGAAGTTCAACATCAAAGTTGTTTTAAGATCGGGAAAAACTCCGAGGACACAACTAAGCAGAGTGAAGGATGTTTTACCAGCTAGTATGCACTCATGCATTGTGTACCGCATCTCTTGCAGCTGTGGGAAGTACTACATAGGGGAGACCAACAGAAGGCTGGAGACCAGAGTGAAAGAACATCAAGATGCCAAAAAGTGTTCCAAAGAGAAGTCTGTAATTGCTGAACAAGCATGGCATCCTATTTTGTGGGAGGAAGCCACCATACCAGGCCAGAAGCCATGAGGAACTGCTAGTGAAGGAGGCATTACACATCAGCCTAGCAGTGTGAGCGGTTCTATCGAAACTATTTAATGGACTTTCCTGGCTGCTGGGGAGCCACTTTCAAGAGCCTGAACTTGAAGCTACAACCTCCATAATTATTATTTATTTATTTATTTACTTCTTTATTTTAATTTTAATTTTTATTATAATTTTTATTATTTATTATTATTATTACTATTATTATTATTGTTGTTGTTGTTGTTGTTGTTGTTGTCGTCGTCGTCATCATCATCATTATTATTACATTTATTTATTTATTATTTATTTTTTGTAATATTTATTATTATTATTTTATTTGTTATTATTGTTGTTGTTGTTATTGTTGTTGTTGTTATTGTTGTTGTTGTTATTTATTATTTTATTTAAAAAAATGTTGTTTTTATTATTTATTTATTTATTATTGTTATTATTATTATTTTATTATTTTACATCCGGTTCACATGCTGGATGCGTGTGCTGAGGTATAATTTTGTAGTACGTGGTGAAGAGCTAGCTACCGGTATATAGCAGGCTCACGCGAGTCTTTGGGTCTCATTATTCCCGATGAAGTCTAAAGCATCTAGTCGAAACGTCGAGAGGCAATAAGTTGATTTCAAGTTGATTATTGAAAAGGTTATTGTAATATCAACTGAGAGTTCATTCAATTCTTAGCCTTCTCTGTATCATGATCCAAGCATTACAAATTTGATGACATCAATAATGCACAGATCAATGTGTAGTATTGGGCCTTCAGCTATGCTTGGGGTAAGACAATGGCATCAAAACATATTTAACATTCTCCATCGCACCTTTGCTCACCACTCAACATCTAGCATTCATTACTAGTAATTCTCATATGTCTAGGAGAGGGGGCGGGGTGAGATTGCTCTTGCAGAGGGAATTTCCACTATTTTTTCCGATGCCTGTATGAGATCATGGGTTTGCTTTTGCCGGGAACATGGCAGTAAATAATCATGGCAGTAAATAATCTTGACTTTATTGCCAATCGGTTGTGCCTTTGCGATGACTAGTGCTCTTGCTTGCTGGAGTTATGCTAGAGTGGTTGTAGCATTTGGCATGAGGCACTTTGCTTAGTCAGTCACTGGAGCCTGGCACGCTTACAGGAGAGGTGGATTTGTTGCATGTGAAGGCAGATACAGGAGAAGGCAGTGTAAGGGGCTGTAATTGCTTTATTGTCCACATTGTTAGGTGAAGTAGCTAAGACTTCTCTGGGATCATGGTCTCTGGAGTTTGGCCCACTCACTGGCAGTAGCTGCTGCTGCACTGGACTGCTTAGCCGTCCTGTCTTCATGGAAGAAACACTGCAGGCCATGTAGCTGACATCTCAAATGGATTTCTGGCATAAAATGAAAGCTGACTATAATGTCCTGATGTTTTGAACTATGGAGGTAGCCTCTCCTCCATAATAGACGAGACAGAAGGAACTGAATCTTTAGGAATGTGCAGAGCTCCCTTCATTTTGTGTAGAACTAATGTAGTATGCATGTCCCAGTGTTCCCAGACCCTCTTCCCACCCTTGCAAAGAAGGTACAGGGTCCCTGGTGCCTGGGATGGCTTATTGGACTTGGGAATAAGACCCTCCCTCTGCTACATGTATACGAGTTCTTGACATTTCTGGCTGTTTTTAGTCTTAGTCTGTGTGTCTATGTGTAGGGCTGGGCTGACTGTGCTTGGCTTGTGGTGCCCCACCAGCCAGCTGACCCAGCAGGGGGGTTTGCCTGCCCTTGAGCCAGCAGGGGGGTTGCCTGCCCTACCAGCCAGCTGACCCAGCAGGGGGTCCTGCCATGCGCATGCTTGAATAAGACTTGCGTCTTATGTACCAACCTATCATTGTACCAACCCATCACACAGCATGCGCATGCACATTTCCTTATTGCCACACGTGCTTTTATCCCTGACCACTCCCACCACCTGGTAAATATAAACCTCCGTGCCCTGGAGTATTCCTGCAATTGAGATTATTGATACTGTTCTAATCTACCACAAGCTGCTAGATTTGACTGATAGCTAGCTAACAATGATGGGTTGCTACAAGTAGTGGTTTCTGGACAGTTTTCCACTACCTGTTGGCCTGGATGCTAAGAGCAATGGCTGCAGGATAGTTTCCCAAGCCCATAATGAGGTATAGTCCATTAGATAACTGTGTGCATCATAATAATACTTGATAATGCATGTTATAGAGAGGTTTCCCTACTTATGGTAATTAATTTAGCTGCTAGAGCAGAATCATTAACTGATAATGTATTTACTGTTGTTTTTTGGGAAGCAATTAGGCTGCCTTTGTAAACTTGTGTACACATTCCTAGTAGACACCAACCTACTAGAAATGTAATTATCACTCCCTCTCTCTCTCACTCTTGGTGCATAATTGACTGGCAATAACAATGTGTTTTTACCAGCAAACAATCATAGCAACACTAGGGCATAGTTTATAACAATCACAAGGTGCTGTTTTTAGTATTGTTTTCTTCTCATCAGATAGTGGCAAAAACTGACTATCATCTCCCACGTTCTAATGTGCAAGATTTTACGCTTTGTCCATGTTTACCTCAAAAGGATGAAGTTCATCTGAGCTGGTTTTTGAGGGCTGCAGTGGTAATCTAGGGTTAATCACTGTGGGTTATTCAGTGGTAAGATTATAACAAAATTAACCCGCCTTTCTTATGCTCTAATGTGCTATGTTTGACACGTGGCCCTTGTTGATGATATCATAGGATGCTGAATGGCAGCCTGTGGGGTATACGCCCAAGGAATGGAGACACTGGAGCTGCTGAGTGTCTTCTCTATCTTCTGTGCTTAGTGTTGCTTTGTTCTTCACTTAAAGCTGTCTCCTCTCCTGTTTTTCAGGGGTGATCCATCAGGGTGTTAGCTGACATGGGCTAGAGGGAGAACTTTGTATGTTCTATAATTTATTTATTTTTCCTTTGTTGGATGAGGACCCTTGCTTTAATATTATTATTTATTGTTGTTGTTATTATTATTATTATTATTATTATTATTATTATTATTATTATTATTATTATTATTATTATTATTATTATTATTATTATTATTATTATTATTATTCCTCTCTTCCTTTAATGGAGAGGGAAGGGAACAACTGAAACTCATCAGCAGTTTCTGAGCTGCCTGGATGGTGGCTTTGACTGCTATTAGCTCCAAAATACTCACAGTGTGCCTTGAGTCCTTTACTGAGGTAGTGAACTGGCAGATCATAAAACCATAGAAATGGGGAAAACTGGAACTCTATCTTCAAGGACTCTCTGTGTATCTATCTCTTTTTCTTTCCCCCACATAACTTGCATACAATAGGTCCATTCACGATATTTTTAGTACCAGAAGACACTTATAGCAAGTAATCTGTTTCACAATTGCAGTAAAAAGGTGTATTTTCGGCGGGTGGGGGCTAACTGTGTCATTCTCGCCTACCTCCTAAAAATGTTGAGAGATTTAATGGCCAGTGATGCTGGGTCAGGCCCTTCCCCCCCCCCTTTTTTTCCTTACCCAATTTTTTTCCTTACCCAAGTTCGCCCGCCATCCTTCGGCAGAAATTACAATCTTACCTGCCTCCTTTGGAAGCTGTAGCAGATCCTCTACCAAAACATCAGCTGTTTGGTTGGTGGAATTCTCCTCTGTAACTGTTACTAAGTCCTTGAAGGAAGCTGTAGCTGACCCTGCATGGGTACGATCACCAATAGTAACATGACAAGGTCGGATAAGTATTTAAAAGCCCTTAAGCTCTGGCTTAGTGAGGTCCTCCATTCAACGGTCCTCCATTCAACTGTAATAATTAAACAAAAACATCTCATGTGCCGGAGTGACCAGTTAAAAAAGAAAGAGGAGATAAGACTCTATCCAGGTAGACCACAACCACTTAGAGCACCCTTTACCATTTAAATTTATGTACACCAATAAATGTATGATCTTAATTGGTAAAGGATCATCTAACTGGTTGTGGTATACATGAGTACAGTCTTTGTTTCTTTTTTCCCTTCTTTTTTCCCCCCTCCCCTTTTTCCCCTTTTTTTTCAGCACGTCTATTCAACATGTTTTTTGTTAGTTTGGTATATAATATTTGCAAGAAATACCTGCCCTCTGAGCAGGTATTCAGGACCCACCCACCCATCTTTAAATTGACCTCAATCTGCAACATTACACTAATGCCCTAGTTTAGCATTATGGCTGCTTTATGTCATGACCTAAGAGAAAACACTCCTGGGGTCAAGAAGTTTGCAACATGTGTGGGTAGGCCAAAAGTATCAAGTTTGAAAATACTTTAATTTATATACAGTCCATGAGTTGACCTCAGAGGGCATTTTGAGGTAACCTGCTTCCCCCTCCCATCCCTCCCCTTAATCAACCCTACAAGATGGCATGTCTGTGCTGATCCTATATATATCTGTCCTAGTTTGGTCATTGCTGATTTTGGAGGGAGTGCCTAAACCGATCCAAAGACCCAACCCACCCCCCTAGATCAATTCTGATCTACCACATTGCACTTCAGTGCTGACCCTGTTGTGTCTGCACTTGTTTTTGCCGATACGGCTGTTTAAAAGCTCTAGGGGCATGGGGTGGCAAAGGGGCATGGCCTACGAGTACAAAACCTGGTCCAAAGCCTTCCCAGGGTCAACAGGTTTCTAATGATGGGTGACGTGTGTGTGCGTGGGTGCCCCAGAAGATGGCTGAGTTGATAAAGCCACACACGCACAACAGACAGATGCTCCTATATCCCTGCCCTTGTCAGTGAGGGATCCTTTGCTTTATCATGAGTTGATTTATTGAGCTGTTAGCTTGCCAGGTTTACTCAACAAATCAATTTTGCCGTAATCTTTTATCTTCATGTGATCATGTGTTTCCTACGTTACCCTATCCCCACCCTGCATTTTCTCTCAGCTTGCAGTTGGCTTTCCTTACATCTTCCCAAACATTTTTCCTGCGGCAGTCAGTAACGCATTCGAGCCTGCGCGCTAAACCTCCTTTATTTGGCGGTAACACATTCATGCGTTGTAGCTTCCTTTTAGAAGAAAATACCATTTCCCCTCTTCATATTCTATATAGGCACAGAATTGTTTGTAGTACCTGACATCTGACCGAGGTTTTTTTGCTGGAGTACTTGGACAAGCCACCAAGTGACGACTCCGACAACAACTTCTAAGGCTATGTGATGACGCCATTTTTGTGGAGGAACACTTGAGCGGTCGATTTCACTTGATATTTATGTCTACCAGTAGCCCAGTGGCAGTGAAGCTTCTTTGACCTTCCAAAGAACAAACTACTTCTCCACAACACAGTTTTCAGCTACCCTCCTCTCGCAGGTGCCAAGTCACTCCCCCACACTCACTTCCAGCTCCTCCTACTCCAATTATATCCTCTATATTTATTCCTGGTTATTCATGTATATATTTAAAAAAATATCAATTGTAAACATTAACATCAAGAACTGGCTTTTATAGAGTTTCCTTGTTCAGAACATATTCCCCTGCATTTGGAGACAAGATGAAGCAGCTCTTTTTACTCTCAACGAACTCTCAGTTGAGATACAATGACTTGAGCTACATGAGCTCTAGCAAAACAAACAGCTAGCATTCTATTAGAGCTAGCTACCTAGCTCATGGTCATAATGGTCATGAAGAACAAAATAACTTGAGACTCGCAATCTGAGCTTCTAGAAGGAATTGTCAGGCAGTTGCGGCTTTTACATAACACTGAACATCTTACCTTCTGTGCTCTGCTTCTTAGAAGAGCAGGATGCAGCAAGAAGATTGTGTTGGTTACCACTCTATTCTGGGCACTAATGCTGTCAGAAGAATGGGTGTTCACTATAATATTTGCTCTTCACTGATTAAAAAAACTAAAAAAACCCCGCACATATCTGCTACTCTGTCAGTCTACCTACATGCAGCTAGCAATTTCTTTCTAAACTGTTTCTATGGCAAACTTACTTAGTGCTAAAGGGTATTGACATGCTTTTGGGATGTAGAAATACTGGAATATGCTGTAGCAAAATCTCTGTGGTCTGGCATAATATTACATTAAATTATTATAAACTTTGCTTGACCATATGACAATGCAGTGATGGTTCATTATATAGGTTGAAGGACTGAATGGTTAGCTCTAGTAAAAGTAATAGCTAGCATTCTACTATAGGTGGCTAGAGCTTGTGACCATGATTTGTCATGAAAGACAAAGTAACTTGGGACACCCATTCTAGGCTTCTTTTAGGAAATAATAGTCCAGACTGTTGTTAACCAAGTTTTTAGTCAGTCAGTTAGCTATCTAGACACTAAACAGCTAGATCATCCTCTTTCCACGATGGCTGTGCTTCGTAGAGCAAGATGCAACGAGAAGTTTTGTCACACCCAGCTGGGTGCTGATTGGAAATGTCGTTGACAAAGAATGGGTGTGACCCTAATATAAGTTGCCTACGATACTATTTACGGGGGGGGGGGGGGGGGGGGGGGGGGAACTTGGAATCGGCACTGGCAAAGCTTAGATTTGTTTGGCCATCCCATTGATAAACGACCACTTTGACGCTAAGGTAAGTAGATAATTAGAAGCTTATTTATAGTTCAACTGTTTCTATGGCAAACTTTTAATGTTGAAGGCTGCAGAGTTGCTTCTTGGCTTTAGAAATGCTTAGCGAATATGCCTTAGGGTCGTAAGATTTATTTTCAATCTTCGACCAACCACAGTCATGCAATAATTATTCGCGTGCTGACCGTCAAAGAGTTGAGTGGTCCCCTACAGCCTGTCTGGGTTAGCTTTATTACTCTGGACCATTTTACGTCTAAGCTACGTAACACACTAACTACTAGAAACAGGTTATCTCGCAGATTTTCTAGGATTCTAGATGGCAGCATCATAGGTTGTTATCCATTTAGTTGAGTGTCATCTGAAATGAGTCTACAGGATGTCCGGTTTGGGAGGGGGTGGGGGCAGGGTGTGTGGCAGGCGCAAGAAAAGCTCCTCTCCTACCTCCCACTCATCTGGTGGGCTAGTGGTGTGGATGAGCACTGGTGCCTTTGCTGTCTGTTAGAGACGTATATATTGGAATCAGTGGCAGGGATGCCTTCTGGTTGGTTGGATTCTGCAGGTGTTTTGACAAAAGATGTGGCAGGTCTGGAAAAGCAATGATGGAAGTGGCAGTGGGGGGAGAGAGGTATGATGGTTAAGATGTGACCGAATATATGATGATTTCCTAGGGGGTGGATTGGGGGGGCAGCCACTCCACCGCCCCCCAAATGAAACCCTAGTGGCACATCACCTGAACTGTGCTGATGAACCAGACTCAAAGCTTCAATGATGGCACAGAGTCAAGCTTGAACTGTTAGTCTTCAGCTACTTACAGACATGTTGGTTACCTTCGTCTGGAAGCACTGCGAAGATTACACCAAGTGCAAAGTTGCTTAGGGTGATTGGTGGGACCTCCTGTATGTAGGCACAGTTGCCTAGGGTGATCAGTGAGTGGGCACAGTTGCCTAGGGTGACCAGTGAGTGGGCACAGTTGCTTAGGGTGACCAGTGAGTGGGCACAGTTGCCTAGGGTGACCAATGAGTGGGCACAGTTGCCTAGGGTGACCAGTGAGTGGGCACAGTTGCCTAGGGTGACCAGTGAGTGGGCACAGTTGCCTAGGGTGACCAGTGAGTGGGCACAGTTGCCTAGGGTGACCAGTGTGTGGGCACAGTTGCCTAGGGTGACCAGTGAGTGGGCACAGTTGCCTAGGGTGACCAGTGTGTGAGCACAGTTGCCTAGGGTAACCAGTGAGTGGGCACAGTTGCCTAGGATGACCAGTGAATGGGCACAGTTGCCTAGGGTGACCAGTGAGTGGGCATAGTTGCCTAGGGTGACCATTGAGACGTTGCTTCTTTTTTTATATGTGTTTGTATTTATTTTTTCCTCTGATGAACTAATTCAGTGCTACTGCTAGAAATTCTCTTAGCTATGGCTGAACCAGTCCCTCCAAATCCTGCACACTCAAATACCACACCCACCACTGTAAGAATAGAACCTAGACTTTGTACTGTGTGGGCTCAGTGGAATATACCAGCTCTGGCAACCACTCTGGCAAAGTCATACATGTGGCAGATGTTGTTCGGACTTTAGCAGTTGTGTGGTCATGCTGACCACGAATCCTGTATACCTAAAGTGGGTGCAGCCATAATTGCTTTAATTTGAGCGAACCCATTTTACAGATCTTGCCTACTAGATTGAGAGGGCTAAAAGACTTTGCAGCTGCCATAGGTAGACTCTGGTTGTTAAGTCACTTGATGTTTAGTACACATCTCATTGTTAAAATGGTCTCTGTTGGGCATCCTTGCGGTATCTCGGTGTGAAGTGCTGGTTTTGAAGTCTTTGATGAGAGTATCAGTTTGTAAAGCTTCACTTGAAATGCAACGAATTCCATACATTGACCTAACAATTTTACTAGTAACCATGCCTATTATATTTGTGTGTAGTGTCCTTAATTTCGTGACCAGCTTCTTGCTGCTCATTTGCAGGCCTTTTTGCAGACTTCTAGTGGTGCAGGTAACTCCTCCTACATGGTCTATGAAGCTCCAAACACTTTCCAACATACCCAATGGTTGTATATCTGGCTCATGAAGAATGCCAACTGTGAGCCTATCACGAGAATTCTTCTCATCTTTGGCTAAATGGAGTTTCCGCCATGAAGGAGGTCCTGTAGATGAAATGAACAAACTGTGCTGAATGAAGTCAATCTCAAACTCTGCTTGGGAGACCATCGCAGCTCCTTCTTATTCACCTCGAGAGACTTGCTCCATCTTAATCTGGTTAAAAAATCTAGAGGTTCTTAATCTGGCTAGAGAATCTGGTGGTTTCTTAATCTGGCTCGAAAATCTGGGGTGTTCTTAATCTGATCAAGAATCTGGGGTTTCCTATGGCTCGAGAATCTTGGGGTTCTTACTCTGGATCAAGAATCTGGGAGTTCTTAATCTGGCTCGAAAATTGGGGGGTTCTTATTCTGGCTCAAGAATCTGGGGTTTCTTATTCTGGCTCGAGAATCTGACGGCTTCTTAGTTAAAAAATCTGGGGGTTCTTAATCTGCTCAAGAATCTGAGGGATCTTAGTTTGGCTAAAGTTGTAGAGGAGGACTTCCTCTAGCCACAGAAACAATTTGAACTGGCTAGCACTTTCAATCAGGAACCAGAAACTTAACCGATTCAGGCACTCAGGTTTTGAGGTACCCCCACTTTGGCTGCATATAACTTTAGCATAGTTTACTTATGCAACTTTTTTTTTTAAGTTCCAATAGCGAGCACACAGAGAAATCTATCATTTGAGTCAGTGAATTGTGCAGATTCTATGGAGCTCCAAAGTCCTACCACAATCACATTTTTTCAGACATGTTCAGACTACTTCCACTCTTTAATCTGGCTCGGGTTCTTAATCTGGCTCGAAAATCTGTGAGTGTTATTCTGGCTAGAAAATCTGGGGGGTTCTTAATCGGTGGTCAGGAATCTTGGGGTTTCTTAGTTTGGCTCAAGAATCTGGGGGTTCTTAATCTGGCTCAAGGATCTGGGGTTTCTTAGTCCTGTCAAGAATCTGGGGGTTTCTTAGTCTGGCTAGAGAGGAGAGTAGCTTTTTCTTAGACTGGATCATGGGACTAACTCCTCCATTCTCCATCATCCCATCTAAAGAAAATAATTTTCCTTGAGTATTCACAGATACTCTCCTGTTTTCCTGCCTGTTGTGGTTAGAAGTGGGTGGAGCAGAGCCGTGGGGTGAGTCACCAGCATGCAAGGGGAGCAAGACAGGGAGAATGACTACCTCTCTCCCAAGTATTCACTAACAATGGCTACCTAGTTTCCTTCATATTTTCTTCAAGCTTCCACCACATCATGATATGGATAGAGGGGGCGGGGCGGAAGAAGTTAAAAAAAATGACAACAAAACTGGACCCAAGCTAGTTAGATACTACTAAAGCTAAGCAAGTAGTTAGTTACATGCATATTCAGGGTTTCATACAGGATTTTTGGTTGGGGGGGGGGGGGGGGGGGGGAGAAAAGTATCCAGCTTAGCATCGCCCACTTTTAGCACGCTATACTATGTAGCGTTCTTCTCAATTCTAGCAGATGAGAGTCAAGACATTTCCACACAGGAGGAGCTATCGATTTGTTTCCGGTGGCTTGTGGATGGTCACCCAGAGGAACACTTTTTGATGATTCTTCATCTCAAATCCACTGATGCTGAAGAAATTACACATGCTCCAACTTCCTTCATCAGTGAGAAGAATCTTGATTACTCTAAACTTGTTGGCAAGGGTATGACGGTGCTGCAACATTCTCTGGTTGCAGAAGTGGAGTGCAAAGAAGGATGAAGGTGCATGCAGCCCAAGCTCTACATCCACTGCTCCTGCCACAGGTTGCAGCTTGCTTCCATGCAAGCAGCCGAGTGTTGCTACCGTGAAAAAGATGTTTGGCGCAATGGCCAGCTTGTGGAAATTGTTTTATTATTCCCCCCAAAAAGCAGAAGCTCTGAAACATGTGCAGTCAGTCCTAAATTTTCCAGAGCTGAAAGTAGTCAAACCAAGCCAAACAAGATGGCTATCTCATGAGAGATGTGTGTGAGTCATTCGCATGGAGCTTCCTGCTCTGATAACTACTTTGCACACGCTCTATGAAGATTGTGGTGACGCAGAAGCATATGGCATAGCGTTGGTGTTGGGCTCTTATAGTGGAGTGGCCACTATCATTCTGCTATCATCCGTGCTTGATCTTCTTGCTAAGCTCAATTGCTTTATGCGAAGCAAGGCAACTGATTTCAGCAAGTTGCCAATCATCCTTGAGAGCATCGTTTCAGAGCTGAAATGCCTCAAGAATGAGGATGCAGAATGGTGTTTTCTGGTGGAAACAACTGTTGACATGCTTGCTAGTGAACATGACATCACATGCAGGAGGAGGTCAACTTGAACTGGCAGTGCAGCTGCCACATCAATGAGTGAGTACCGCAATTCAACAGCTATTCCATATATTGACAAACTTGTTTCCAATATAAATGGCCGTTTCACTGATGGTGCTGTGGAGCTACTTGTCTCCTCATCGATCTTTGACCCTGCTTCGATGCCAACAGAAGATACTGCTCTTCTTGAGTATGGCAATCCACAACTGCATACTCTAGTTAACTTCTATGGGAAAGAAGCAACTGTAGAGTTTGATGGTGAAACCTTCATTTCTCCACCTCTCGTGGATGGAGAAGAAATCTTTGCTGAGTGGAGAGTTTTTAAGAGAGTCTTGGCACAAGAGAAGAAGAAAATGATGGAGAAAAAGAAACCAAGTAAACCACCCACTCTACAGGATATGAAGACAGAGATGGAGCTTTCAGGAGCATACAAAGAGATCTTCCCAGAGATTTTCAAGTTACTGGATATTTTGCTAACTCTTCCAATTGCAACAGCTACTGTCGAACGTTCTTTTAGTCAGATGAAGATTGTGAAGACACGTCTTCGAAATAGACTAAGTGACATCAACCTTGCTAGGCTCATGCGAATCGCAATTGAAGGGCCTGAACTGACTTCAGTAGATTTTAGTGTAATTTTGGACATATTCAAGAGAAAAATCGTCGTATTGCTTTATAAAATTCTGTTTTCTAAATTACTATAATGTTAGCAAAATGTCAATGTCAATGTTGCACTATGACATCATAATTTTTGAAAATCCTGGGGGGGGGGGGTGGAACTCTGGCTGGAGGTCCCCCCCCCTTCCTGTATGAAACCCTGATATTAGATACAAGCTCCATCACAATGCTAATGAAGTGAAGCTCAACAAGGGATACTCCATCTAGAGGTTGAGATAGCTGCTTATTCAGAGAAGTCTAGCTAGCTATGGTCCTGTAACCATGGACCTCTGATGCTTCATAACTGCCATCCAGCCCTCAGCTGTTCAAGCTCTCTTATAACTTTCTCCTTGAAAATTGTATAATAGTAAAATAAAGCACGTGTGTGTATTCATAGGCTTTCTTCTCTTTGAGAATCATTCCATTTTCTCGACTATCCTCAAAGGATTAACAATCAATATGATCTTGCTTATTAATCATGGTTCCAATGGAGCCTACGATAAGTTCCTCTGGTGAACCCCACACCTACAAAGTCAGTGCTCTCCAACACCTGCACGCTTGTCGGCCATGCTTGCCGTTCCAAATCAATCATCATTTAATTCTCCAACTTTCCAAGAATGACAAGTGGCAGTGCTTGGAGGTGGCGTATAATTGGCTAGTGCTTCAAAGCATCAGGAAATGGTTTTTCAGGGAATTAATACTGCTGCTGACAGATGTACATAGCTGGTTTTTCTTCTCCTTGCCTCTGGATATCATAACAGCAGAAAGGCGTACATGTGCTTAACTATTGACCACTGACTTACTTGTGGCTTTTTTGTTTAGCTCTATCACTTGTTTTGTCAAGAATAAGCTTTTCAAACTGTTCATTAGTATTGGAATATATAATAAGCTGCAGTTTGCTTGGTCCATTTAGAGGTAGGCAAACAAAAGCTACGCAGTGCTACACCGCTCTACAATTATACTTGCAGCAAAGAAATTCAGCCAAGAGCAAATGCTATCTCAAAGGTAGGATTCAGAGTGTTTCAAGATTAGTATAGATGCCTGTGCAGCTTTCTCCAAGGAAGGTATCCAGAAGCAGCAGCAAAGGTCAGGAAGAGAACATTCATGACTGCGCTTGTGATAGTCAGCCATTTTATAGATTTCTCTCATTTTGCTAATTTATATCGATATTGCAATCAACTGGGCACGTGCAGGGTGGGTGTTTAGCACATTTTTTGTGAACCCAAGTTTAAAGTTTGTGCCACACAGTTGCAGTTCATGAAAGATGAGACACACGCACACACAGTCTCTCTGGTGAAGCTAAGGTTGAGGTAGTGTTGTGCATGCAGGGAGACTATTGTGAGACTCTGCCACCATCCTGCTCAATTAGGCATCAATTATCCCAAATGATGCTCACTATTGTGCATCCTAGTTTTGCAAGCATGTTTTATTTTTTATTATTATTGTTTATATGAAGTGCAAAATGTTTGTCTGTCTGTCTGCTTGTGGACCAGACTTTGTGTGGCCTTTTAAGGACCCCCAAGGAAGGTTTTAACCCCCATCCACCCAAATTTTGGTTTTGCTTTTTTTTGGAATGAGCTCTTTTTGGCATTTGGAATTGTCGGGGCCATTTTGTATAGGGAAGTACCCGAGCTCTACAACGGCACACAAATAACACAAGATAGTAGCATTACTGACAAAGTGTGCTAGCTAATTAGAAGAGCACTGGAATGCCTAAATTAATTGAGGGCAGTGTCATCGTCGATG
This sequence comes from Cladorhizidae sp. MBARI D1340-BT2, assembly GCA_028752905.1. NCBI lineage: Eukaryota > Metazoa > Porifera > Demospongiae > Poecilosclerida > Cladorhizidae > Cladorhizidae sp. MBARI D1340-BT2. Next base: position 44,346,913 of record JAQNBH010000016.1, on the reverse strand, counting down.
AGGTCGACAAAATAAATGTCGCCATAATCTGTAGATTGGGTGCACAGGCTCTGCTTCATGGAGAGCACAGCTATTGGATGCCCAGGCTCTGTTTCATGGGGAGCACAGCTATTGGGTGTCCAGGCTCTGGAGCACAGCTATTGGGTGTCCAAGCTCTACTTCATGGGGTACAGTTATTGGGTGTCCAGGCTCTACTTCATTGAGAGCACAGCTATTAGATGCCCAGGCTCTGTTTCATGGGGAACACAGCTATTGGGTGCCCAGGCTCCTTCATGGGGAGCATAGCTATTGGGTGTCCAGGCTCTACTACATGGGGTACAGTTATTGGGTGTCCAAGCTCTACTTCATGGAGAGCACAGCTATTGGGTGTCCAGGCTCTACTTCATGGGGAGCACAGCTATTGGGTGTCCAGGCTCTACTTCATGGGGAGCAGAGCTATTGGGTGCCCAGGCTCTACTTCATGGGGAGCACAGCTATTGGGTGTCCAGGCTCTACTGCATGGGGAGCAGAGCTATTGGGTGCCCAGGCTCTACTGCATGGGGAGCACAGCTATTGGGTGCACAGGCTCTACTTCATGGGGAGCACAGCTATTGAGTGCCAAGGCTCTGCTTCAGGGAGTTATTTGGTGCTCTGCTACATGGCAGTGGAGTAGGAACATATAATGGATTGGTGGGGGCGAACCGATGAATGTTGCTGTCGAGGGAATGCATGCAACCAATCACTAACACAGACTATTTTTGAGACCCATATATATTTTTTAAATAAGACTAGTGAACAATGAGCAAAGCATGTTTTATAGCTAATAGTATATAGTTTCCAAAAAAGTTCTTCCTTCTTTCGCATCTAGAAATAAATTCTCTGGCCACCCATCAACAAGGTCTAGTTTATCTGTTCTTTCGCGATGCATATGCAGTAGCATACAATGATTTAGCCTCTCTTGTGTCATGGAGTTCCGAAGGTAGTCTTTTATGCGTTTTAGAGCAGAAAAGCTGCGTTCAGCAGATGAAGTGGTGACTGGAATGGTAAGATAGATTTTAATGAGTTTGTGGACTTCTGTGATGATTTTCTTGAGAGCTGATTGGTGGTTTAGAATGTCACAAATAGTCTGAACTCTGGTCACTTTCTGGATTGTGATCCATCCAAGGGTGTAGCCTTGATTATATAATGGAATCATTTTTAAATGAATAATGAATATCCAACTTATCTATGTTGATATCACTGCCATACAACTCTTTCAGTCTTGCAGAAAGTGAACCAGTTTTGCCATTTGCACTGTCCACCAACAATGATTCAATAGGCTTCACGAAAATGAAGTTTTCTTGCTGAAATTGTCTCTGTAGTTCACCCTTCATACGGTCAATTGCCTCAAAATACTCCTTTCTATAATAATCCTCAATATATGTAAAGGTATGCTGGGTGCTCCATGATCTAATCTCCTTGGAAACTGCCTTTGGTGAGGTAGAACAGGAGGATCACAACACACTTTCGAGGCTTTCACTACTACAGAATCATAGAAAGATTTAAAATGATGATTGGTACGAATTCTCTCAAGTGAGCGAATGCACAAGTCTATAGCCATAAAACAGTCATCAACATTAGTCTCATTTGCCTGAAGGGTAATGGACAGCTGTTGATTCATACTGAAGATTAATACCGATAGCTCCAATCCAAAATATGTGCAGAATTTATCCATAAGTGATAGCATACCATTTGCTCGTCTAGAACAGTCATCCATTCCATGAGAAGAAATCTTCATTGTTTCCCTTAGTGCTTCATAGTTGTTGATTATGGCTTGCATGGCAGCAGTATGGGTAGTCCATGTAGTTTAGTATCAAAAGAGAGCACACAGAGAGACCTATCTTTTGAGCTATATATCAAGTGCATACCATGACGTTTGCAGAATCTACGGGGCTCCAAAATTGTAACCATAAGTAAAAATTTAAAATGCAACTGTAAGCAATACACCCTTCATATTATTGGGGGGGGGGGGGGGGGGGCGGGCCCCTAGCTGTTGAATATTGGGGGGCCATGGCCCCCATGACCCCCATGGTTCTTACTCCCCTGCATGGGGAGCACATAGGTACCCACGTAGGTCCTGCTTCATAGGAAGCACAACTACTGGGAACATACGTAAGTCGTGCTTCGTGGGGAGTCAAGCTACTGGGCTGTCAGATCTTGCGTAGGCAACAAATATTTTTTCAAGCCCATACAGACAGAACTAGCTATAACTATGTACAATGTATGATCTGTGATAAATACTGGCTTCACTACTCTGTATTGTCAGGGCAGCTGCAGGTGTCTGACCAAGTATTTGGTGGAGAGCAGGGGGGGGGGGCAGGGGGGAGGCATGGCGGCTTAAAAGTTGCTCGCCTGGTCTACTGATTCTTCCTTGCTCATAATAACATTTGTCCCCTTATTTGGAGTTGAGTTTTCTATCCCTCATGTTGCACTTCTTGCACTAGAAGTTTTGATTGGCCAGTGGAATCTGTGTGCGGCCCTTACTTTTATCTCCGCCCCATGACACACACACGCATGCACGCACACAATACAGGTGCACTGTTAAAGTCCTGTGCTTGTTAGACAGGCACTCACAACCAACATGTGAAATGACTATTGTGACTCACTAGTTTAATAATGTGACCAGTCATCTTCCTGCGTTTTATACAAAGATATTGTGTTATGATGGGCGGGGGGGGGGGGGGGGGGGTTGGTTTGGGGGGTTTGCTGTTGTTAATTTTTTTGAAGTGTAAATTGGAGGAATTTGGGGTATGCAGGTTGTGGTAAATCCTTTGATAAGGAGCTATCATCTGGATTGTTTGTCAGGTATGTGTGTGTGTTTCAGCTGGAAATTTACATTCAGAAAGCATGCACAATAGGGATATGATATGATAGTGAACCTGTTGGGTGTAGCCTACCTAAGATTCTGGAATACTGAGTATTGCTATCTAAGGTTCTTGATTGGCTGATCAGTTTGGACGTGTGTTTACCATGGCTAACTAAAGCTTGGCTAACTAATGCTTGGCTAACTAATGCTTGCAATATTTATATTTATATGCAGACATGTTGTTTAGATCCCAGGACTTGTAGATCCCCGGATTCTAAGGCACAGAAATTGAAATACTAGGACTTGCAGGGGCCAGGACTTGCAGGGGCCAGGCTTGCAGGGGCCAGGACTTGCAGGGGCCAGGACTTGCAGGGGCCAGGACTTGTAGTGGTCCCCAGGGCTTATACGTTGGGGTTAGGACTTGCAGGGTCCAGGACTTGTAGGGGCCAGGACTTGCAGGGGCCAGGACTTGCTGGGGCCAGGACTTGCAGGGGCCAGGACTTGCTGGGGCCAGGACTTGCAGGGTCCAGGACTTGCAGGGTCCAGGACTTGCAAGGGCCAGGACTTGCAGGGGCCAGGACTTGCTGGGGCCAGGACTTGCAGGGGCCAGGACTTGCAGGGGCCAGGACTTGCTGGGGCCAGGACTTGCAGGGACCAGGACTTGCAGGGGCCAGGACTTGCAGGGGCCAGGACTTGAAGTGGTCCCCAGGGCTTATACGTTGGGGTTAGGACTTGCAGGGTCCAGGACTTGCAGGGGCCAGGACTTGCAGGGGCCAGGACTTGCAGGGTCCAGACTTGCAAGGGCCAGGACTTGCAGGGGCCAGGACTTGCTGGGGCCAGGACTTGCAGGGGCCAGGACTTGCAGGGGCCAGGACTTGCTGGGGCCAGGACTTGCAGGGGCCAGGACTTGCAGGGGCCAGGACTTGCTGGGGCCAGGACTTGCAGGGGCCAGGACTTGCAGGGGCCAGGACTTGCAGGGGCCAGGACTTGCAGGGTCCAGACTTGCAAGGGCTAGGACTTGCAGGGGCCAGGACTTGCTGGGGCCAGGACTTGCAGGGGCCAGGACTTGCTGGGGCCAGGACTTGCAGGGGCCAGGACTTGCAGGGGCCAGGACTTGCTGGGGCCAGGACTTGCAGGGGCCAGGACTTGCAGGGGCCAGGACTTGCAGGGGCCAGGACTTGCAGGGGCCAGGGACCAGGATTGCAGGGACCAGGACTTGCAGGAGCCAGGACTTGCTGGGGCCAGGACTTGCAGGGGCCAGGACTTGCAGGGGCCAGGACTTGCAGGGGCCAGGACTTGCAGGGGCCAGACGTGTAGAGATCAGGACTTGCAGAGGCCAGGATTTCATGGTCCAAGACTAGTAGAAATAGGATAAGTACAGCCAAGACTAGTAGGGAGTAAGAGTTGTAGTTGCCAGGTCTTGTAGGATCCAGGACCTGATATCTCAAGACCTGCAGATACCAGGACTTATATGTTTAGGGTCCAGAAATTGAGATTCCAGGACTTGTAGGGCCCACGACTTGCAAGGCCCAGGACTTGTAGGTGGTATGAGTTGTAGGTTTCAAGACTTGTAGATCCCAGGGCTTATAGGGCCCAGAGATTGAGACCCCAGACTTGTAGGGTCCAGGACCTGTAGACGCCAGGACTTGAGATCCCAAGACTTGTAGGGACTAGGAGTGGTAGGTTCCAGGACTTGATATCGCAAGACCTACAGATCCCAGGACTTGAGATCCCAGGACATTTATAGATCTCAAGATTTGTAGGTCCAGGACTTATCAGCTAACACAGTGAGCCTTGCTGGGTAGAAAACTGGCTATAGCCATGCATGGCGTATATATCTAGTCACATGTAGCTGTAGCTATGTCATTGTACATATATATTCACTATATGTTCACCATATAAAAAATATGAACAGGTCACCTGCCTTTAATGAAACAGGCTTATGTAAACCTGGAATGATCATCATAGTGAAGAGAAAGATCTAGAAAATGGCAGCAGATTTGAAGCTAGAAGGAAGAAAAACAATTGTTAATAGCTGATAGGAAGGGACACTGGACTTTTACTCTGACATTCACCATGCCTAGAGGGATAGACCATTTTTACATTGATACAGAAACTATTACCAATCTTGTAAATATGTACTATCACTCGCTATGGTTAGAAATGGCATGTGTAGGAAGGTTATCTAGTCAATAGCGGAGGATGTCTAATGATGGGGGTATAATAAACATATTAAATGTGTCAAAAGTGCAAGCCACTACTTATAAGTTCTAGTCAGCTGTGCGTGTGTGTTCCAAGAACTCGTGCAGAAAGCTCTTATGACCTCCTCTTAGTGTACTGTGCTTCCCACCTTCAAGGTAAGCTGCTTCCAAGGACCATTAACAAAACTCATCTCACAGCCCACATGCTTATTTCTATTCAGAATTTGCCATCTCATTATGCTGCAGGGGATCAGGTTGTTCAACCTTGCACCAGTTCTAGCTCTGTAAGGATTGGATACAATTCTTGACTGCTTCCCCATGTCATAATCCACGGATAACAACATCATAATGACAGCAGAATATATTGTATTAGACCTTCAGCTAGGTCAGGGCTAGGATGATGGCAATCTAATAATGTTAGGATTACAAGTTTTATTGATGGTTGGTTGGTGTTGTTGTTGTTGTTGCATTTCTCTTCCCTCCTCTCCTTCTCCATTGCACCTTCACTTGCCACTCAATGCCTTAGAGATCCCAGGACTTAGAGATCCAGGACTTGTAGATCTAGGACTTGTAGATCCAGGACTTAGAGATCTCGGAACTTAGAGATCCCAGGACTTGTAGATGCATGCCAGGACTTATATCAGGACTTGTAGATCCCAGGAATTGTAGATTCAGGACTTATAGATCCAGGACTTAGAAATCCCAGGAATTATGGATCTAGGACTTTTAAATCCAGGACTTGGGGATCACAGAACTTGGAGATCTCAGGACTTGGAGATCCTAGGTCTTGTAGATTCAGGACTTGGAGATCCCAGGACTTTTTAATCCCAGGACTTGGAGATCCGAGGTTGTTTAACAAATTTACGCTCATGTTGATATACAGTTGACAATGTTGTATATAATATCTTGTAAGAGTAGTGAGGGAGGTGTCTGTTGGGAAGGAGGGTTTGTTCAGACCTCTCACACGGGATCCATGAATTGATGCTTGGAGTAAAATAAAAAGTATTTTCTCTGCATTATGGAATGTGTATCTTTTTCTGCTGTGCTGGCTTGACTGATGCCATTGCAACATTTATTCTGTACATGCAGGATCGTGGTGCAACTAACCGGTGATGATGTCCATGGAGACAGTCCCACCCAGTTCTCGGAATTATTTAAAGATAACTCCAACCAACTCCCGTTGACGATCATTGACGTGACTCCTGGTGGGTGTGGTGGGATATTCTAAGAGACCTAACCTTTGTTCAAGTCTGACGGTTCAGGTTGTGTGTGTGTGTTATATGTGTGCGCAAGCCTGATGGCTCAGGTGTGCATGTGTGTTTACATGCAGAATGTACGTGGTGTGGTTATGGGGTTTTAGTAGCCTCCCTCACTTTGTAGGAAGCTTGATAGACGGGGGGGGATAAAATGATCACCAGATTCTCCTTGAATTGGTCAGAAGATATCTTATCATTATCTAGGGCGAGCAGATTTACAAGCAAGTCAATTGGGAAGACTGATAGTGAGATCTAAGCTGCTAATCATGTGTCTATGAAGTATCAAGTGCCAGTTCCAGATTTTTCCCCCAAGAGAGAGGGTGGAAGGAAGGCGGTGGGTAGGTGTGTACGAGAATGGCACAAAAGAGCCCCTTGTTATATAATTGCTCACTTCAGCTAGTTTTGCCATTGGTTAATTTTCACGGTGCAGCGTGGTTTCCAAACTCTCCACCAATTAAAGCTCTAGAACTTCCTGAGTCAGCAGGAACCTTTCTGGTTTAGACTTGGCACTGCCCAAATGCGGATTTGGGTGTCAGATAATTATTATCTCTGTGAACTTGGTATTGATCACAGGGTAGGGGGAGGGGGATCTTAATTGACACACTCTAATTAACACATTTGGGATTCCATGGTTACAAGTGCATATGTGACAATAGCAACATATGCATACTCTGTGTACTTTGTACCTATGCCAGCATCATTAATGAGTGTCCCCTTGTGGAACAAGGGCTAGAAGATGTTCATACCTCAACAAGGGCTGGAAGGTATGCATTATTCATACCTCAACAAGGCTAGTAGATATGCATCATTCATATATCAACAAGGGCTGGAAGGTATGCATGATTCATACCTCAACAAGGCTAGTAGATATGCATCATTCATACCTCAACAAGGGCTGAAAGGTATGCATCATTCATACCTCAACAAGGCTAGTAGGTATGCATTATTCATACCTCAACAAGGCTAGTAGATATGCATCATTCATATATCAACAAGGGCTGGAAGGTATGCATTATTCATACATCAACAAGGCTAGTAGATATGCATCATTCATACCTCAACAAGGGCTAGTAGATATGCATCATTCATACCTCAACAAGGCTAAAAGATTTGCATTATTCTTAACCTCAAAACAAGGGCTAGAAGCTATGCATTATTCATGATAGTGGATATGCATTACAGTGGAATCTCTTTTATCCGGTAGTGAGAGACCAAAAGGTGCCTATAACTCGGAAATTGCCCGTTTGAAAGCAGCTGACTTGAGTTCTAATTACAGTAATAGTTCCACTGTTTTGTATATTATTCCTTATGGCAACACTTGTGATGTGTAGTATACATGAACAGCATGCATTGTACTGAATCATGAAGTTCAGAGGTGAATCATGTAAATATCGATGGATACATGTGCCGGCTGAACTGAATAGTGGATGACGGGAAACTGTACAATAACCATGAGACAATTATTAAAGTTTTATCTGTTTTTGAAATTCGCCAAATTTTTGTGGTGCTGTATCCTTCCACTTCTTAACAAGAAGCAGGTGAAGAGGATGTGTGTCAGCTTGTGACTCGCCATTCCAACACTGTCCCAACTCTTCACAGGCTTGTGAAAGAGTCACTGATCTTTTCCTTTCTAGGCCATCATCACTCATTGTCTGAATCCCAACCTTCTCCTAAGACTTCACTTGTAACTTCAGTGTCCGTCAGTAGTGATCAGCAGTGTCTTCTTGTAACCAATCCTGTGGAGATAGCCAGGTTTGATCGCCCCGAACAAAACCTAATCGTCGAAAGTTCCTGTGACATCAGAAGTTTCTGGATTTCTGACTTCCTCATTCCCAACATTTTCAATGCTTACTGAAGAGTCACCCTGTGGAAGAAGGAGCTTGTCCCAACCTTTCCTCAAACAATCCATTCCTGTTTCTTGCTATGCTTGAGCACACCAATAGACAGATTTTCTTCACAACTTCTGGAACTGAGAAAGATTAAGACTCATTCTCAAGAATAATGTCCTATAAGAGTTTCTTCTTGTGCCTTCCCTTTAAGTGCTTCCAAAATTCCCTGATCCATAGGCTATAATATTGACGTAGTGTTTGGGTCCAAACATTGTAGTAATTTCTCCTAACTTGGACTGTAAACTACCATTAGATAGGTGGACAAGTGCATTATCAAACAGCAGCAATATCTTAAACTCAATTTCATTTTGTTCACAAAACTTCACCACATGTGGGGCAAACATATCATGAGACCATGCTTCAAAGACCTGTGTCCAACCAAGCTTTCCTCTGTGAGGAATAGTTTACAAGAAGCAAGCTTATGTCCATGTGCTTAAAGCAGCATGGTCTTGCACTTTTGTCACGAATGTCAGGGGTAGCTTGCAGGTTCCAGCAAAATTAGCACATCCTAACAGGGTTACTCTGTCCTTGGGCTTCTTGAAATTCTTTGCTTGCTCTCTTCCGGAGTGTACCGGACTCCTAGATGGCATAAGTCTCCACCATAAACCAGTTTCATCTGCGTTTAAGATCTGACTAAGTGTCTACCCTTCCTCTTCCATCTTCTTGTGAAGCTTGTTTCCAATGCTTCAACAACAGAAGTATCTACAGACAGTAGTTCTCCTTGTAGACAGGTTACCTGTACGCCAGTTGAACAGGGAACATAAGGAACTAGCCTTGTCGTTCTTCATCTATGTCTGGATATAGAGTTGGAACAACGGTCCTGATGTAGGGGCACCCTTGGCACATTGCATGAAGCAGATGTAACATGCTCTGTCCAACTTCTCATATCTAGCCTCTCTTATAGCTGCATAACTTATTAGAATTGTCACTAGTGGACATGTGAGACTCCATCTTTTCCATGTCCTTCTTTTTTATTATATAATATATTTTGCTGCCCTGTAGAAAGAGGTGCTGTATGCACGGAGTATGGATGAGTGATATAATAGGCATTATGTCAAAGAGCAAAGATAATGATGTAATTATTGGGGGTTGTGCATATGCCTTTTCATAAGGGGAAGTAGATATATATAATTCATAGCTTAAAATGTATGTATATTATTCTTGGAGCTAGTAGACGAGTATTATTCAAGTCAAGATGGGCTAGGAAAATTCATCACAGATGCTAGTCGATATGCATTATTCATGTGCCAATAGATGTCTTTGTTGTTGGAATTTGTAATTTAGACTGTTGTTAAAGGATCTGGTCCAATATGTCTTCCATTAATATAGTTACTCCAAGGAATGCTGATACTGAGTGTAACAGCTGGGCGACCTTCATTCTGCTCGTCTCTGCCAGCATAACGTGTCTGGTCACTATCTTGGTTTTCCTCATTGTTATGGGTGTCTTCATCGTACTTGTATTCAAGTCCAGAGCTGCTCGTCGCAACAAGCTCAAGATGGATGTGTAAGAGCTAAAGTAGTGCAGTGTGTGTGTGTGTGTGCGCTTGGTTCTTGGAGGTTGAGGTGTGCTGACTTGTTATCTGCAATGTGTAGAAAGATTGTTGCTATGTTGTTAAGCGTGCTGTTCTTGTGCTTTAAAATTGTGAAACAAAAATTGTTGTTATTATTGTTGACATAGTTATATTTCTGTACATATATGGAGAGAAGTGTGTTGCTTGAAATGGTCTGTAATTGTTTGTGTTGCTGCTGCTGCAGCATTGACTTGCTTAGTGTTGTGCCTCGGCGCACTGCACAGGTCTGTATCACTGGTCGCATTAGTGTTGTGCCTCGGCTTAAGCACTGTACAGGTCTGTATCACTGGTCGCATTAGTGTTGTGCCTCAGCTTAAGCACTGCACAGGTCTGTATCACTGGTCGCATTAGTGTTGTGCCTCAGCTTAAGCACTGCACAGGTCTGTATCACTGGTCGCATTAGTGTTGTGCCTCAGCTTAGCACTGTACAGGTCTGTATCACTGGTCGCATTAGTGTTGTGCCTCAGCTTAAGCATTGCACAGGTCTGTATCACTGGTCGCATTAGTGTTGTGCCTCAGCTTAAGCACTGTACAGGTCTGTATCACTGGTCGCATTAGTGTTGTGCCTCAGCTTAAGCATTGCACAGGTCTGTATCACTGGTCGCATTAGTGTTGTGCCTCGGCATAAAGCACTCTAATCTCTGGTCGCATTAGTGTTGTGCCTCAGCTTAAGCACTGTACAGGTCTGTATCACTGGTCGCATTAGTGTTGTGCCTCAGCTTAAGCACTGTACAGGTCTGTATCACTGGTCGCATTAGTGTTGTGCCTCAGCTTAAGCACTGTACAGGTCTGTATCACTGGTCGCATTAGTGTTGTGCCTCGGCTTAAGCATTGCACAGGTCTGTATCACTGGTCGCATTAGTGTTGTGCCTCAGCTTAAGCACTGCACAGGTCTGTATCACTGGTCGCATTAGTGTTGTGCCTCAGCTTAGCACTGTACAGGTCTGTATCACTGGTCGCATTAGTGTTGTGCCTCAGCTTAAGCACTGTACAGGTCTGTATCACTGGTCGCATTAGTGTTGTGCCTCAGCTTAGCACTGTACAGGTCTGTATCACTGGTCGCATTAGTGTTGTGCCTCGGCTTAAGCACTCCACAGGTCTGTATCACTGGTCGCATTAGTGTTGTGCCTCAGCTTAAGCACTGCACAGGTCTGTATCACTGGTCACATTAGTGTTGTGCCTTGGCTTAAGCATTGCACAGGTCTGTATCACTGGTCGCATTAGTGTTGTGCCTCAGCTTAAGCATTGCACAGGTCTGTATCACTGGTCGCATTAGTGTTGTGCCTCGGCATAAAGCACTCTAATCTCTGGTCGCATTAGTGTTGTGCCTCAGCTTAAGCATTGCACAGGTCTGTATCACTGGTCGCATTAGTGTTGTGCCTCAGCTTAAGCATTGCACAGGTCTGTATCACTGGTCGCATTAGTGTTGTGCCTCGGCATAAAGCACTCTAATCTCTGGTCGCATTAGTGTTGTGCCTCAGCTTAGCACTGTACAGGTCTGTATCACTGGTCGCATTAGTGTTGTGCCTCAGCTTAGCACTGTACAGGTCTGTATCACTGGTCACATTAGTGTTGTGCCTCGGCTTAACCCTTCCACCGCTGGATTTACACAGCACTTTTTATTTAAAAATAGTGACATTATTTTACATAATATTTTATATTCAACCGGGAGTGCACAAATGTCCCTAGCAACCATGGTTGATGTTATAACGTTGGTGTTGACAAACATTGTGGTCAACTGTAGGTTGCCTAGCAACTGACCACATACGATGAATATCATTATAACATTTGATTGTTTGTTTTGATTGTATTTTTAGGCAGAATATGGACAGATAACTGGAGATTACATCATGATGTAAATTTAATAAAATGACAGTGTCATATTTTACTAGGGCAGATAATTAGAAACCATAGCTAACTAACTACCTACTAGCTTTATATTATTATAGCTATATAGATGGATAGCTAGTACCCGCGAAGTACCCAGGTAAATGCTATTTTTTATACAAGTCAGGAAAAAAGCAGTAATGCTAAAGGATCTTACATGTATGGCTATTTATTTACCTAGGACATCTTGTTCCTGTTCTTCACCACCATCGTCAGTCTCAAGACCTGGATCCCTACGCAAATCAGCGCTACTATCTCTGGACTGGCAAAAAACAGGTTCTGAATCTACGATGTCAGTCAGAATTGCTAGCTCTTCAGGATCTCTAGTCTGTTCTCCGTGGTAGGCAAATATCCCTTCTCCTTCCTCATCACTGCTTTCAACCTCAGCAAGACCGAATTTGTCGTCATCCAGCATTGCCAAAACATCGTCCACATTTAGTCTAGAAGCCATTTTTTAAATCGATCAGCTGAGTTTGACGTCACGAATACCTTGGTTACCTGGGCACTATACCTCAGCTATTTTAATTCCAGCTCTAGCTAAGCAAGGGACATGCCCAGGTATATTTAGCACATGCGTAGCTAAAACTAACGATTTTATATATTTGTTTTTGTCGCGGTCATTTACGACTCCGCCATATGGCGGATACGGCGGTGAGACGGTTAAGCACTGTACAGGTCTGTGTCACTGGTCGCATTAGTGTTGTGCCTCGGCTTAACACTGTACAGGTCTGTATCACTGGTCACATTAGTGTTGTGCCTCGGCTTAACACTGTACAGGTCTGTGTCACTGGTCGCATTAGTGTTGTGCCTCGGCTTAAGCACTGTACAGGTCTGTGTCACGGGTTGAAGTCAAACCAAAAGAGTAGGAGGACATCACGAATGGGATTTGCTGACACTGCAGTGTAATCATGACCTGCCGCTGCTGTGCATGAGGTTCTTGTGTACTGATTATTATATCTCTAGTTCTCAGCCCAGAGACCTAGAGCAGTGATTCCCAACCGGGGTTCCACAAAACCCAAGTGTTTGTGAGCCCTCTTCAGGGGTTCCGCAAGAAATATATAGCAAACAAAAAAATTGTATTGTATATATTGCGTCATTCATAATTCTTGAGTCAGTTATAGTATGGTAGCTGGATGAGCAGAGCATACTCTCGAGTGATAGATCACAGCATGAGAATCATGTGTATCACGTGCGCACACCACACATGTTTTTAAACCAATGAGCGCATGGGAAAGTTAGCTTCTTCCCTTGTGTTATTTGTGAATGGAAGAAAAGAAATTGTCCCTTTTTTAATTTTTTTTAGAAAATTATTTTCATGTGTTAATTAAAAGGTCATTTAAAAGTGACCCATGCTGAAGTTTTTGAAAAGAAGGCGTGTCAGTGAAGAAGAAGATTGAAGAAGTACAATCATCAGAAGCAAGTATAAATAAGTAAGGCAAGGAGAGAGGCGAGTGCCGCTCAAAAGTTTGCAATGAGAGTTACTTAGCCGTGGGTCTTACATGGACTGGCTGTGGGTCTTATATGGACTAGCCGTGGTATTACATGGATTGGAGGACAAAACTGTCTCCTTCAGTTGTGTGTTGTTTGCAGGAAGAAACTCGCTAACTCATCTATGGTTCCAGCCAAGTTGAATCGACATTTCCGTACCAATAATAGCCGCTTGTCAGATAAACTATTACTTTCAAAGACTTCTGAAATTACAAGACAAACAGTGTCAAGTTTCTAAAAGGAAGGTATGTTCCACTGAAAAGGCTCAGGAAGCAAGCTATTTAGTAGCTGAGCTAGTTGCAAAACATGGAAAGTCACATTATTGCTAGAAGATAATCTTCATATTGAATTTTGATTGTGGGTGTATTTGATTGATAAATAAATTTGGTATTTACAGTTGGCTTAAGGTTAGATTGTAGAACGTAACTATATAAATATATATATTTGTAAATCGTTTACATAGCTGAGCGTTCCTCGGTATATATGATTTTAGGGGGTCTGCAATAGTAGTGGATGGAAACCACTGCCTTAGAGACTAGGCAGGCAGGAAGGCCAGGGCCCTAGAGATTAGGCATAAAGGCCAGGGCCCTAGAGACTAGGCATGGAGGCCTGGGCTTGTTGGGCTTCTCTTCCTTTTGTTCATGGATGGACTTGAAATTCGAGATCTGCTTCTCATCTGCACATTGGCAACATCAAGCATACAGTAGATGTTTGAAAGCCAGTTATCTAAGTGTATGCGCTTGATTAATTATGTATCAGATGATTAAAGTAATTAGTATTATCTTAATCATCTTAAGTGTGATAGGTACTAATGAGACACCTTTCTTTAATAAGAAAATTGCTCTATCTATAAATCTGCCACTGTGACTTGACATCAAATACCATAATTATTTAGAACACAAATCAGCAATGTCTGGCCGAGAGAGCACATGCATGCACCTATTTACCAGTGTGCGCGCACCACATTCACTCTCAACACATTATTGAAGTAATTAGCCTTTACTCCCCTCTCATCTCCTCTTTCCCTTTTCCCTTTTTGTGTAAGTTTGATGTTGAAATTTTGTTATAATAACAACAGGAAAGGTGATGATAACATTTACATCATCAGTGAAGAGAAGGCAAAGCTCGAGTTCTCCACATAACAAACTTCATATGTATTCTCCCATGTTAATTTAATCAAGCAACACACATATTAGCTGACTTGAGTATCTATCATGTTCATTCCTTCATTTAACATTTTGTGTATTATTACTCAACTCCATTGTTTGACTTATACTTACTAGGATCTCTAGGCTGGAGTAATTGCTGTTTACAACCTTGGGGTAATGGACCTTGGGTTTAGGTAATAGCTATATACTAGAATCTCTAGGCTTAGGTAATGGTTTGTTATATACTAGAATCTTTAGGTTTAGATAATGGTTGTATTAGGCTAGGTAATAGTTATTATATACTAGATCTCTAGGCTGGAGTATGTATACTAGAACTCAAGGCAGGCTATATTTAGGACAGGCTAGGCTAGGAGCTAGAATGCAGAACACCTTATTAAGTGCTACGTGCTAGCTACATATAATTATATCACTGACATAATTTTGAAAATGGCCTCATGGAATGTGGCATTACTTGTGCTTACCCTCTTCCTGCTACAATTTGCTGTACAATTATAAGACGAGTGAGATCCTTTGGAGGTAAATGGCATATGCAAAGCAACCATGTGTATACCGATGTTTTCAGCATATCAGATGTAGTGCATTTAAAAACGTAAATCCTCTCAAATAATCTGTGTGCGCCCAAGAAGTTTATAGTCCAGTGTGCAAAACAATGATCATCAAAATTCAATTTTTTATTAATGCAAGTCAATGTAATACGTACAAGCTAATATCGACATCACAGTGTTACAAATCTGTTAACAATTTTTTCAAACAAATCAAAAGTTGCTGTGTGTAAATGTTGGTGTGTTTGTCAGTCTAAATACATGTACCTCTTTTTTTTTCTTCCTGGAAATAAAACGGTGCAGTAAAGCAAGCTTCACTATAATCAACACTGCATTCATAATTCAATGGGGAATAGGGGGAAGGGAGAATTCTAGTATATATATAGACCAGTGATCAGAGTCGTGCTCAGTTGTGGGTGAAGTCAAAATTGTCTCTACTGCTGAATTTCCATGCTGAGATTAACAGGAGATGCGTCCATCTCAATCTTGGGTACAGGGTGGGTAAAGCTTCTTCGAGGACCTGGTTGTTGGTACCCCACACATGCACCACTTGAGCCGGATGTTCCATCATAAGCATACGACTGAGTCACGTTTGCTACGATTGTATAGTCATTCTTCGGGCCCCAGGCTTCCTGTGGAGCAATAGTGGTCGCTGTTAGAGGCTTCAACAGTTGCTGCTGGTGGTGATGCTGTTGCATGATGGCAGCGTTGCTTGAAGCAAAGGCAGCTGCATACTGCTGTGTTTGTAGAGTACTGGTGGTCTGCATGGGAATCTGGTGGAAATGGGGAGCGTGGTGCTGGGTGGGAGCATAGCCTGTGGGCGAATAGAGGAGGGGAGAGATGGGAGGAGAATCCTGCGCCATCAGGCGGGAGGACAGGATCTGGCGGTGGTCTGGGAACAGAGAGGAAGCTAGTCCTGAGTGAAGAGAAGTGTTCAGATAAGTCATTACCAGTACATCACAACAGTCCTGAGCAGATAAGCAACATGATTAGACTAACCTGCACTGGGGAATGAGGCACGATAGGAAGCAGCAGCCGTCGGGGAATAAGGTGGTGACTCCCAACTGGCAAAGGCTGTGTTGAACTGAGGGAGAGGGGAAGGTCCTGCAGGGGATATGCACCCTGGACTCAGCATAGGCAGGGGAGTAACTGTGTAGGTAATGAATATATGAGGATATTACTTGGGTAAGATTAATGTGGGTAGTATGATTTGTTATGACCTCCAATTATCATTTTGAAAAATTAAAAGTATTACTACCTCAAGCTAGAGATACTATAATTTGTTATTTGTCCTGGGTGGATTACCACCATCTCTACAAAATGGAGGTGATGAAACCATCCTCATAATTTGCTGACTGCCTTCGCATCAACACCTTCCACAATATTCCCAGTGACTGGGTGTTATTTAGCTCGAGTTTTCTCAGGCCTTGAAATGATTTTAAGACATATTTGGAAAGCTTTTGCTCCACCAATGTCATCTTGTGCATTAATATTGTACACACTCACATGTCATACCTTGACCATCCGGTGAAAAGGATCCCGAGGAAGCATACGGTGAGAGAAGGGGAGAAATTGGAGGCCAAGGGTTAATCATACCATAGCCATACCTGCAATGTTATGAAGGTGAATCTTAGACAAGTTCCTATTCAGTTTTATTGTCGGCGTATGTCAGTGAAAAAACAAGTTCAAGGTCTGAAAAAATATTATTTTAACTGCACTGCAGCCAAGTATAGCTGAATAGGTAAATGTTCTTTACGAGATGGCTTGCTATTGACGTAAAGATGGTTTGGATTTCAAAACTCAAAGGCTGCTGTTCCACCATGTACACACAAAACATATTGCAAAATGCAGAGCTATGTATGGGGGAAAGATTCAGGAGTGGGGGGAGGAGGGGTTACGGTTTCTACTGAGTGTGGTGCAAAAAAGGTAGATTGGAAGGTGGTATGAATGAGCGTTGGCATTCCCGGGTGAATGTGTGCAAAAGTCAATTACGTTTCATTGTCAGATCCATTCTCTCGAAAGGCCTTAGCAAACGGGTTGTGGTCAATCTTGAGCTGCGTCACTTGGTCGTTCTGGTAGGCAGTTACACCAATGAAGGTGCACTCAACTAGGTCGTGGGTGAAGATGGGCATCAAGTTCTTCTTGGAGGTGAACTTGGAGATCACCACACGAGGTTGGTACTTGTGCATGGAGTTCAGGGCCACCACCTAGAGGTCATGACAAATATTCCATTGAAGGTCTGAAACTAGATAACGCCAGACCTTATTAAGTGATTGAAAACTGTCCCAGGCAGCCATACCAGTAGATGCTAACTATGAAGCTAAATACATATGGGTTGACGTGTGCATGCAGCATACATTCCTAGTTCAATGCAGACACAATTAGACAACCTAGTGTAACTTGGGAGAGGGGTTATTTGGATACTTTTCACAAGAGGGTCAAGGTATTTGGGATAGTTTGGGCTTGTGGCAATGACTGAAGTCATTGCAATGAAGAATTACGCAATGCCCAAACCTGTCAACATCAACATCCCATGGTGCTACAGCCAATCACATCACACTGATGATGCACATACTCACCGAGCCTTTCTTATGGTTCTTGTTGTTGGTAACCCTGATCTTCTTGAAGGATATTTTACTGGACATCCAGTGTTTTCCCGTGGAGGGAGATTCAGGGTGGATGTACTTCAACATCTCTTCAGAATGAGCTTCTGCCTTTCCAATGTTGACCCACTTGGTGTTTATATATTTGTAGCGAGCATTGTCCACAGGATTGAACTCGAGGGAAATGCTATATCTGATGTCTGGATCCAAGCCACCGATGGACACCACTATCCCAGGAAACATTCGCCTTGGATGGGAAAGAAATGGACAAAACATAATTAGCTATTGTTGCAGGCTTTCCACCATATTTGATAAGCTATAATTTTAATCACCTTTTTTGTGAGGTTGCACTTCATGCTACCATTGTTATCTTATGCCAAAACTATCTTACATATCAACAAAACATCATTAGCTATGTATAATACCTTCCTGACTTTGTGATGATCATCTCAGTGCCGGCCTGAAAGAACTGGTGCCACAACTCGGCCCCTTCCACAGATATAATAACATTATGGTCCTGTTTTTCTGGAGCAAGATGTGTGCCAAAGCTGATACAAGCCGGAACGCCACTTCCACCATAGAGCTCGATGCACTTGGACATTGAGTGCTCAGCTGCCGATGAAGAGGATGGGGAGTTGGAAGATGTGGCAGAGTGGGAAGGCTGTGCATGAGAGAGTGGAGGAAGACTGTTGGTCATGTCCACCATGTGGTTAGGATAATCCCTAAACCTTTTGATGGAGGGATTTTGCTCACGATCATAGCTCTCTCCTTCCTTATTTTTGACAATCTCTGATGGGTCTTTTACAACAACATTGCCACCTTCTTCTTCCCCACTTGGCATGTCACAGGTTTCATATTCGTCACTGAGCTTCCTCTCCTCGCCGACCACGGAGTTGGCATCGTGCAGGACTTCGAAACCGAGCGGTGTGAGAGGCTCCGTGGTGGAATCGCGCGACCTGTTAGGGTTTCTATCCATTGTCTCTACTGAATAGACTTCAGGCTGCTGCTTTGTGAAGTCGTGAGATGTAGGGATACTCTCGCACGAGGAAGGCGGACAAATAGATGATTGCGGACTCGAGCTCTCCCAACTGGAGGTTTCTACTTTGTCCACCCCCCCGAATTGTAGCGCTGGAGATACTTGGTCCATTTAGAAGCTCCAAGTCTCTTTAGTTGAAAAGTCGGTTCCGCTTCTGGTAGCTCCTAGTCGAAGTAGAGACTGAATGAGCACCTTCAGGTGTAAGAATTTATAAGCTTTCGCAAGGTGTGATTTTGGAATCATTTTTTGTATCTGCTTTGTAGTGGCTCCTTTGATAATCAACTTCATTTTTGATGCTGTACGCATGCGCCAAACGAGCTCCACCCACTTCTTGCGTGCACACCGTGCGAGTCGCAAAGAGAAAACTTGTTTATCACAAAGCGAAGTGCAAATTTGTAGGCATGATGGCATAGCGAATCAGATCTTGGAAATCCATTCACACCTATCCCTGCAAATGGTTGTTTTTCTGATGCTGAACCAGGATTTCCTGTCTAGCAGGACGACCTTGTCATGATAGGGGCCCAAGAATTCACTCCTTTATTAAGGTAGCAACCGCCGAAGTGGACGGTACTTAAAGCTACTCCGACTGCAGTAGTTTTCATTTAGCTGGAAAGCAAGCGCTCTTAAGTTGGTCGGAGACAGAGCTAAGGATGTGCATTTGCTTCCAGCAATAATATTATGAGTTCAAGTTCAGAAACCAGTCTTGCCGAGCTACCTCAACCATACGACATATCGTCGGCAGTTTCCAAGGCTTTTTGCATCGGTCTTTCCCCTAGCAGTGTTGTAACGGACATCAGCGACTGCAGCAGCAACTCGGTGAAGCGAATGACGAGTGCAAGCTACCCGCTCCCTGCGAGCTATATGACGAACTACAATATCCACATCCCCATCGTGGTACACAACTCTTACAGTGTCGGAGAAAGTGGTGATAATTGTTCTGCAGCAGCAGGTTCCTACTATTGCTCTCCTAGCAACGCTTATCCTTACTACACTCCTCATTTGGAGTCCGCTCAATACCACTACCCAGTTCATCATCAGCAGTCACCACATTACCCTTCAATGGCTGCAGTGCATCCAATGTTAGATCCTCAATCTCACATAGACATGGATTCTTGGAATGAAACTGCTGCAATGTCGATCTGCAACGGCTCCAGCACCATGCTGTTAGATTCGCAGGAAAATATCGAACAGTTTGATAAATTCTGCAAGTACATTGACAGCAGTGGGGACGAGGATTTTATGGCAGGCAGGGACATCAGCAACAGGGACAGTGGCAGCTGTGCCGACAGTAGAGCAATGCTCAGTTCTGCCAAAATCGGGTACGACAGTTTAATTGCTGGAAATATTATGCTAGGTTCTCCCCCAAAGAAGAAAAGGAAGAATGTGAGTGGAATACCTATATCTATTTCCGACTACTTCAGCGATGATAACATGGACCCAACCCTTGAAGGCGTCTTCGATCCGCCAGAACATCGAAACTGGAAAGTGGAGCTTGATAACGCGACCATGTGGAGGGAATTTGATATGGTCGGGACTGAGATGGTCATCACCAAAGCTGGAAGGTATTGACAACTGCTATTAAAAAAACGATTTATACCCATTAGTTACTTGTTTAGATTATTGAGCATTCGATTTAGAAATGGCAACTATTTTAAATATTATGTCTTTTTCTCTTTCCTCCCCCCCTCCCCCCCTCCCTCTTTTTATTATTTATTTATTAATTTTAACAAGTCGACCCTATTTAATTCTCATCTCTTTTCTCTATAAGGAGGATGTTCCCAACGCTTGCAGTCAAGGTGACCGGTCTTGACCACAGGGATACTTTTTCTGTCAAGCTCGACATTCTTCCTGCAGATCACCGTCGATACAAGTACTTGCAATCCGAGTGGGTTGCAGTTGGCAGGAGTGACAAGAAGCAGATTTACTGTGAGTATGAGCACCCTGATTCTCCTAACAGCGGTAGCTACTGGACAGACAAAATTATTGCCTTCAAGATGGTGAAGCTCACAAACAACAAGTCCACTAAATCCCCTGACCAAGTAAAAATAATAATAATAATAATAATTTGTATATATGTTTGACAATGTTCTTTGCTTACAGATCATCCTCAACTCCATGCATAAGTACCTTCCATGCATGAAGATCACTTCCCTCAAGGATGGTTACACCCAGAGCTTCAGCTTCCCTGAAACAACCTTCATAGCTGTCACAGCCTATCAGAGCAGCGGGGTACGTGGTCAACATTAATAATTATTTACAACTTGATAAATTTTCATTAACAGTTCAATATTGTCTACTCAGGTTACGCAGCTGAAGATAAACAATAACCCATATGCGAGAGCTTTTCGCGACTCTCTTTCATCTAGTGGAGGACGGAAATCAGGCGGCCACTTTCGACTCAGCAGTCACAAGAGGACCAGCTGTAATTCTTCCAGCAGTAACTTCACTGGAGATGACAGCCAGTCCTCTACTCCATCTAGATCTCCTCGAAACCGTGTGAAGCACGACAGAACCCCAAAAGTCAATTGCAACAGTGCAGCTAGCATGGAGTCAGGTAAAAGATAAGAGTGTGGTGCTAAATGACTCAACTATTTAA
The DNA here is from genome assembly GCA_028752905.1 of Cladorhizidae sp. MBARI D1340-BT2. Lineage (NCBI taxonomy): Eukaryota > Metazoa > Porifera > Demospongiae > Poecilosclerida > Cladorhizidae > Cladorhizidae sp. MBARI D1340-BT2. The sequence continues at coordinate 44,325,851 of JAQNBH010000016.1, read as the reverse complement.
ACCTTAAGTGACAATAACGGTGTCAATTGGTTTTGCCTAGATAGTCTAATGTTATGTAATTATGCACATTTGGGATTGACTTCATAAGAGACTTCTTCCGTCTTTTCCTTTTTCCCCTCTTTCTGTCATTTCATAACAGGATTTGAAAGTGATCCTGGGAACCGAAAGGATTCGACAGCTTTGAATGTGCCTCAAGTGAATCCCTTCAGTTCTTCCTCGTCATGTTTGATGAACTGCTGCTGGCCAGATGAGAACAACCTGTGGACTCCGGGGACCTTGCTGGATACCACCAGCTCCTTCTGCAGTGCTTTCCTGGAGTCTTCAAGGGTGGCCTTGGAGTATGAAGTAAGAGATACCTCCGAAATGGTCGGCGAGGGTGACATGATGAGGATGCTCCCTCGGCCAAGTGTTGATCTCAATGTTAACAACGTCGAAGCTGCCATACACATAGACGACGATGTCTTCTTCTAAAGCTCTTTCCCAAGAGAGATTTTACTCTTGTTTAGTTTGCTGCAATAACAACATTGCCTACATCTTGTTATATATTTTAATGGAGACTTGACTCTGCCTTTACAGTATACCTACATACATTTCTGGTAGTTTAGTGCATTATCCCTTGCTAATCGATATTTCATTACAGTATTACGTGTTTTTTTGTTCAGCAACCACCTTCATTTTTGTAAGAACGAAAGCGTTCAAAGACAGCCATTACACCAACAATGTTAAAGTAGTAGAGTTAATGGTAGCACATGAACATTTTGATCATAAATGTAACTTTGTTATTATCACGCTAAAGGTCTACTCTCCATAATCGGATAGCACTGGCTTGCAAGGAACATCCGCTGAAGGAGGAACCTCCCACCGGAAATAGCCACAGCTTTGCCTTTTGAGTCCACTCCCACTTCCATTTGGACACACATAAAATGGCACGCCCTCATTGGGTCCTGGCGTTACCACGTTTTTCCTCTTTGTTCTCTTGCCACACCTGCACAGAGGTGGGGTGATTTTTCCTCCTCTAGGGACCACTACTTTCAATGCCGTGTTGGATGTGGATCTATCATTGCTACTTCTATTGCTAGCACAAATAACACTGCTGGTAGATCGAAAGATATTTTTTGGCGTTTCCTGCACAGATGGAGTTGGGTGCAGGAAAGGACTTGCAGATCCACTCATAGCATTATCAAAAGCATCGGTCGAGCAACGATTTGCTTTGATTCGTTCCAACGGAGGAGTCTCTTCGATGCAGTCTGGGCTATTAAGAGTACTGGATGAAGAAATTGGCTGCATTGGTATATTGTGACAAATAAAAGACTTAGATTCATTGCTACGGCAACGTATCTGTTCATGAGGTTTGGTTTCTGAATACGGAGGTGTCTCTCCAATGGCCATAACATGATCAGCTTCAGATGGACTCATGATGCTCCCAATGTGGCAAGATGGCAAGCTGGGCATTTTCTTTTGTCCACTCTTCCATATCTCTTTGCTGGCACCATAAAAATTTCCAGTGCTTGGCGAGATGAGAGTTAAAAACTTTGGTTGTGAAGGAGTGATGATTATATCACTGTGAGCTGATCTAGACTGAGCAGCAGCATTAGAAGCATGTAAGCCCGTGTTCTTCTTGGCTTGATGCACCATATTGGATAGCATGTTGATATTAGAAGATGACCTATCCGGTAGTGACTCCACAGCTAAAACCTTGGTAGAAGCGGCAGCATTCCACTCATCATCTGCAGCAATGTCTTCAAAGAAGTTGTCACAGGCTGTTTCCCAATCTTCTCCCACATAAGAGCCATTGTGACCTCCATCACTGTCAGATCTTACAGGTTTGTCTCCATCCCTTAATGCTGATTGCAGCTCCACATGGGTTCCGGACTGAGACGAAACTGAGTTCCTACCTGCAGGGAAGTTCTTTGCGTGACTTGGAAAGTCTGGAGCACTGGTTGGAGTAGGAGAATCTTTGGTCTGCAAACATGTTACGCTTTCCCTATCAGTGTTCAGATTAGTCACATCGCTCAAGGCTGGTTTGAAAGGTGGTTTGATGCTGGTCTTCTTCTAAATAAGAGAGAGAAGATAGAAAGGATTTACAACACAAAATTAGCTGCAATCTTTACATTAAATTAGCTGCAATCTTTACAGCTGATAGTCAGAGGTGGTTGTACTATATGGCATCTCCTTAGTTCAGATATGATATCACTGACGTATATTTAAACAGCACAATCTCCTCTGGTTACAGCACTTTGTATCCGTATTATTATACCTGTTTGTCGATGGATTTGGTGATGTTAAGTCTGCAGCCATCACGGACCAATCTATAGCAGAGTTTGGCCGTGTTCCTTGCATCATCAATGCCTGCATGTTGAATATACATGTACATACATATCACGCTGGTGGCAGTTGAATTCAGGACACTTGCTTCCCATAAGCACATACATGCATGTGAGGATGGTTGGCCGGTTCATATTTAGGATGGCTGGTCCATTAAGATGGTTGGCCCGTTAATATTTAGGATGGGTGACCTGTTCATATTTAGAATGGGTGACCTGTTCATATTTAGGATGGTTGACCTGTTCATATTTAGGATGGGTGACCTGTTCATATTTAGAATGGGTGACCTGTTCATATTTAGGATGGGTGACCTGTTCATATTTAGGGAGGGTGACCTGTTCATATTTAGGATGGGTGACCTGTTCATATTTAGGATGGTTGACCTGTTCATATTTAGAATGGGTGACCTGTTCATACATAGGATGGTTGACCTGTTCATATTTAGAATGGGTGACCTGTTCATATTTAGGATGGGTGACCTGTTCATATTTAGGGAGGGTGACCTGTTCATATTTAGGATGGTTGACCTGTTCATATTTAGAATGGTTGACCTGTTCATACTTAGGATGGGTGACCTGTTCATATTTAGGGAGGGTGACCTGTTCATATTTAGGATGGGTGACCTGTTCATATTTAGGATGGTTGACCTGTTCATATTTAGGATGGGTGACCTGTTCATATTTAGGATGGGTGACCTGTTCATATTTAGGATGGTTGACCCGTTCATATTTAGGATGGGTGACCCGTTCATATTTAGGATGGGTGACCTGTTCATATTTAGGATGGGTGACCTGACCTGTTCATATTTAGGATGGTTGACCTGTTCATATTTAGGATGGTTGACCTGTTCATATTTAGGATGGGTGACCTGTTCATATTTAGGATGGGTGACCTGTTCATATTTAGGATGGGTGACCCGTTCATATTTAGGATGGTTGACCCGTTCATATTTAGGATGGGTGACCTGTTCATATTTAGGATGGGTGACCCGTTCATATTTAGGATGGTTGACCCGTTCATATTTAGGATGGGTGACCTGTTCATATTTAGGATGGTTGACCTGTTCATATTTAGAATGGGTGACCTGTTCATATTTAGGATGGTTGACCTGTTCATATTTAGGATGGGTGACCTGTTCATATTTAGAATGGGTGACCTGTTCATATTTAGGATGGGTGACCCGTTCATATTTAGGATGGTTGACCCGTTCATATTTAGGATGGGTGACCTGTTCATATTTAGGATGGGTGACCCGTTCATATTTAGGATGGTTGACCCGTTCATATTTAGGATGGGTGACCTGTTCATATTTAGGATGGTTGACCTGTTCATATTTAGGATGGTTGACCTGTTCATATTTAGGATGGGTGACCTGTTCATATTTAGGATGGTTGACCCGTTCATATTTAGAATGGGTGACCTGTTCATATTTAGGATGGGTGACCCGTTCATATTTAGGATGGGTGACCTGTTCATATTTAGGATGGGTGACCTGTTCATATTTAGAATGGGTGACCTGTTCATATTTAGGATGGTTGACCTGTTCATATTTAGGATGGGAGACCTGTTCATATTTAGGATGGTTGACCTGTTCATATTTAGGATGGTTGACCTGTTCATATTTAGGATGGGTGACCTGTTCATATTTAGGATGGGTGACCTGTTCATATTTAGGATGGTTGACCTGTTCATATTTAGGATGGTTGACCTGTTCATATTTAGGATGGTTGACCCGTTCATATTTAGGATGGTTGACCTGTTCATATTGAGGATGGGTGACCTGTTCATATTTAGGTTGGTTGACCCATTCATATTTAGGATGGGTGACCTATTCATATTTAGGATGGGTGACCTGTTCATATTTAGGATGGTTGGCAGGACGATTGCGTTTATAACAAAAAAATACTCTGGACATACATACCACACACATTACATATAGCAGTCATTTTCTGCATGCACTAACTCGATAGCGAGCAGGGTTTGTTTTTCTCGACCTGGATAAACATTTGATATATGTACTCTCTTAAGCCATAAGTGCAGTCATCAGGAATGAGAAAATGGATGAATTCATTGTTGATCCAGAGACAACTGCTGCATGCATTAAACTATACAAACGCAACAAGCTCGAGATAATTCACCGCAAATACTTGAAGTAGTGCCAGAGGAATATTTACAACTTGCACTCACCAGAATGTTGTCTGCCAACAAAAACAATTCCCAGATCTTCCAGTGCACCATTTAAACCAGCTGGCCTCCTCTCATAAAAATTCTGTTATATATAAAATTAAGAAAATAAATAACTGTATTCTGTAAGCAATGACAGTAAGTGTGATGAACTAGCAAAAAATTGGTGCTTTATATATTAAATAAATATATATAATATATACAAATTCTTCACTAGAGCCCTCACTAGAGCCCTAAGCAACACACATGTAGTTTCCAATAAGTTATTTTATCCATATATATATTCCTAAAATTTTTTGCTCAAATGTATATATTTTCTTACTCGATACACAGCTCTGATGTCAATCCACTGGTTAAAGAAATTCCGTGTCCTGATTTGCTTCCTGGAGGACTCGTACCTCAGGCACACGCCCAGGTCCCAGTCTGACCATGTCGCTATGACACAGAGGGGGGAACTATCCACATACTCACATCCTGGCTCCATCAGCACTACACCCATGTCGCTGTGGAGCTTTTGGATCCACTGGTTGAACAGGTATAAGCATGTTTGGAGAGGAATGCCACTTTCCACCTGGGCCTGTATTGATAGATTACAACTGACTTATCACTTGGCATCGAGGAAGATTTTTGATTAATGATATTAATTGCCACTTGATAGCCAAAGATGATACTAGCTGGTAAGCACGGTCAATTATTTAAAAGTTAGTAAGTAGCTAGGGTATTTGAATAACTGATGCCATAATAATATTTAGACCAACTTCTGAGACTCAGCATCATGTGTTGGTCTACTTATTATTATTATTGTTATTATTATTATTGTTGTTGTTGTTTTGTATCCACATTATATACTTTCTGGTTTTACAATGTTGGGATACAAGACTATAAATGGTTAAGGGTCATCTGACTGGTTGTTGTCTACATCACCATCTTCTTCTTCTTCTTCTTCTTCTTGTTATTGTTGTTGTTGTTGTTGTTGTTGTCGTCGTCGTCGTCGTCGTCGTCGTCGTCGTCGTCGTCGTCGTCGTCGTCGTCGTCGTCGTCGTCATCATCATCATCATCATCATCATCATCATCATCATCATCATTATTATTATTATTATTATTAAAGTTTTCTTATCCAGGAGCACTTTAGACAGAGGGTCACTTACCTTCTTGATGCTGTCACCTTATATAAGCTATGGAAGCACCAGATAAGAGGGGAGGGGGACCAGGTTAGCTATGGATGTCATATGTGAGGCATCGCAAAGCCAGAGATTCCAGGGGTTTTTTTAAATCACAAGTCGAACTAGCAAAATAAAAGTTGAGCTATATATCCCTCTAGCTCGTCTAGTGATCAAGTCTAGCCTGACGGAGCTATGATGTCACAGAGCTGCTAAAATGGGGAAGTTGTGTCTCTCTACTGTCCAGAGGGGAAGTTGCCCCCTCTGCTTTGGTAAAATTACAGGCTTTTGACTACCAAAGGGATTTAACAACATGTCTCTGTTTCAGATCAGTTGCTGCTTTTAGTACATGTGACACTCAATACTGCCAATAGCAACTGCTGTTGCCATGCACTGGATACTAAAGAGAAATAGTATTACAAAAAATAATGATAATGATTTTTTTTTTGAAACTGCATGTTTACTGCATGTTTAAAAGCCATTGGAGCATTCCTTGAAGTCAGACTCTTAGCTCCTCTCTCCTAGATAGATACCACACAAAAGTTAGGCCTTTAATCAGCCTCCATGTAATTCAGCCTGCTCCATAATCATGTCATGTTGTGTTTTATTCTACAGGCCAGACCTAGACCTGCTCAGGCTTTGAGAGAGGCTAGTGACCTGCCCACCGAAATTCCAGTGCCACTACCTGGTCAGCTTTCTGTATAAACTGTAGTACCAGATGTGTAGTACGTGGCTACCAATATCAACTAACACTGCTGGGGGTTATGTAACTTTCATTTTAGAGTTTAACACTTCCCCCCTCACCCCCCCTAGGCCTAAAACTCTGGCCTAACCTAGGGTCTAGACACAGGGCTCCCTATTGTCCTGCAAACTTTCTAGTCGCCAAAAATTGAAGAAAGACTGCATTTTGAGCAATAATCACGAACAACACTTTAACAAAAGCTAGAACCAACAGGTACACACGTGCTTAGCAATCAGCCTCCCTCTACAGTCCTGGAGGCAATCTATAGTAGGTAGGGGCTTAACTTAATATAGCTACTTACTTACAATCAGCCTCTACAGTTCTACTTAGCAATTAATCTCTACATTCCGGCAGGTAATCTATTGGACGTTAAAATACTTTGTACAAAAGCAGCAAACAGTTTGGAATAACCTCATAGTTTCATTCTCAGCTCAATAGCATGCCATATGTGAGCGTGCACATCACATGGCCAGCCACACCCATCACGATGATTGAGTGAGGCTGGCATTACCATTGTTATGGAGTGCTGGCTACTTGACAACAGTCATGCCAACTACAGTTGTAGTGTCGGGGCAAAGTTCAAAGGGTGCCACGTTGACCAAGATTGTCTGAGCTTGCATGCAGAAAGGAACATGTCTGAGAGAGTCTACCAACCTTACCGATCATTTTACAATGATGTCTAAAGCAAGATGAACTTTGAATATCAATCTGTCCTGCTTGGTACTGGATAAAATACAAAACACCCGCCAAAATTTTTCCACTATAAAGAAGTCGAGAAGTCACAGATTGATTGCTCCTTGCTCCTGTGCAATATGTATCTATATCTACACACACACCACACACACACCACACACACACACACACACACACACACTGAGCATAGCTATTTGAGTTGACCAATTTCTGATTGGTACACAGTCTTGTACCATTGCCACACAAGGTTTCTTCTCTACTTTCCAGTACACACCGGCAGCTGCAGGTGGGTAATTACAGACCTAACTCAAGAGTGCTACAAAATAAAATAATATAAAATGAATTAAAAGGAACCGACTTAAAAAAAGGAAAGAAAAGAACAACACGAAAAAACACATTTAAAAAAAGGTCACATGTTGTTGATGATTTTCTCCCCAGTCTGTGTCTCTTATATTTATGGTGGACGGCTAATAAGTGGCGATAGGAATGCTGTGGGTAATTTTATACACGGAGCTTGGTGCGAGTTGCCTTGCAACCTGGTCGTGCTGTGCTCGTGCTGCCGCGTGTGTACGGGTCTTAGGTGCATCGACCCTGCATTCCTCAGTGTTGTGATAACAAGAAGAGCTAATTAGATGTAAGTGGTTTTTGACAAGTTTTGTTTGCAGGTGAATTATTTTCGGCTGTTAATTAAAAAGGGTTTTGTGAAAATCCAAGATCGTTATCAATGGCTGTGAAAAAATCTCACTTCTTATTAATTAATTGTGTTTGGGGGATATATGATATTGTGTCAGCAAAGTAGGTGTTCCCCTTGAAATATCCACAGGGACTAATAGTCATGAGAGAGAGAGGACATATAGACATGGGAGACTCATGAGAGAAGGAAGGAGCTAGAGACATGAGTGAGAAGAAGTGAGAAGCTAGTCAAGTTCAAAAGCCATCTTCATGAGTGGATGAGCTTGAGTTCTGCATACCGGTACGCCAACATCTTGAGTAAAAAAAACTAAAAAACTTAAGTGTGTTCATTGCTTAGACCACACCCACTTAAAACTCTTAAAACTCTTTACCTTTAGAAACAAGCATACCAATCAAGATAGACCAGGGACCATACATCGCCTTCCCCTTGTGGGTGTGCTCTAAGTTCCTGTATCGGTCAGTTACTAAGTCAACTCTTGCCTTTTAATTTGGCTTCACGCTCAATCACATGACCATTCACTCAACGGTCTCCCCACGCATTAGTGTTTTTCAAAAGTGATGACCAATACCACTTTCCACTGCAATGTGACGCGTCTCGCACAGATATTTATCATTATCCATTCTGGTACCAACATTGTGATGCTAGCATGCGAATCTTGAATGTCAATGGCATGTCATATCAAGCCATTATTCCACTCACAAGCATTTCTTTGCACTCGTGGCAGCACACACTTCCATTGGACGGGCAGCTACACCCCTCATGTTACCTTCACTTATGGAGAAACTCTTTGAAACTCGTGCTCTTGTATAGCTCATGGTGGAGGAACACATGGCGAAGCAGGCCCATTAATGGGGGAGGGGGGAGGGGGGGGGAGGAGGGTTCAAGGGGTGCACTTAAATCATCTTTCTGAGAAGGTATAATTTTTTTTAAGTCATTCATTGCAATCTCTACATATGTACGGGTTTCTTTCTATGCAACTGACTAGTCATACAGGACTAGCCATACAGGACTAGTCATACAGAACTAGTCATACAGTACTAGTCATACAGGAATAGTCATACAGGACTAGTCATACAGGACTAGCCATATAGAACTAGCCATACAGGAATAGCTAGTCATACAGGACTAGTCATACAGGGCTAGTCATACAGGACTAGCCATACAGAACTAGCCATACAGGAATAGCCATACAGGAATAGCCATACAGGACTAGTCATACAGTATGACAGGACTAGCCATACAGGAATAGCTAGTCATACAGGACTAGTCATACAGGAATAGTCATACAGTACTAGCCATACAGGACTAGTCATACAGTACTAGTCATACAGGACTAGCCATACAGAACTAGCCATACAGGAATAGCCATACAGGAATAGCCATACAGGACTAGTCATACAGGACTAGTCATACAGGACTAGTCATACAGGACTAGCCGTACAGGAATAGTCATACAGGACTAGCCATACAGGACTAGTCATACAGGACTAGCCATACAGGACTAGCCATACAGGACTAGCCATACAGGACTAGTCATACAGGACTAGCCATACAGGAATAGCCATACAGGACTAGTCATACAGGACTAGCCATACAGGACTAGTCATACAGGAATAGCCACACAGGACTAGCCATACAGGACTAGTCATACAGGACTAGCCATACAGGAGTAGCCATACAGGAATAGCCATACAGGACTAGTCATACAGGAATAGCCATACAGGAGTAGCCATACAGGAATAGCCATACAGGACTAGCCATACAGGACTAGTCATACAGGAATAGCCATACAGGACTAGCCATACAGGAAAGCCATACAGGACTAGCCATACAGGAATAGCCATACAGGACTAGCCATACAGGAAAGCCATACAGGACTAGCCATACAGTACTAGTCATACAGGAATAGCCATACAGGACTAGCCATACAGGACTAGCCATACAGGAATAGCCATACAGGACTAGCCATACAGTACTAGTCATACAGGAATAGCCATACAGAACTAGCCATACAGGACTAGTCATACAGGACTAGTCATACAGGACTAGTCATACAGGACTAGTCATACAGTACTAGCCATACAGGAATAGCCATACAGGAGACTAGCCATACAGGACTAGCCATACAGGAATCTCAGTCCTCCAAACAGAGAAACAGTTTCGCTGCTGCAGAGCACCAATCACAGCACGAAACGACATTAGCATCATGACCAAGCCCACTCTGCAGTCTACTAACAAGCACAAATTATGTATAATGGACATATTGAAAGCATGCAAAGTTATCATCTGGGCAATTCTAAGGCTTTCAAATGATGTCATACTTTATGAGCTGCCATGCAAAGCTCAGGAAGAGAGAAGCCCCCCATCCCACAATTCAAACCCACAGCCCACTGGACCAGCATATGTGATGCCTCAACCCCCCACCCTTCTGAAAATCCTGGCTACATGCCTGGACAGGGTCAACACCATGAAGAGGCAACAGGAGAACAGCCGACAGGAAGGCTTGTAATAGGCCAACTTGGCAGGCCAGCACACAATCTTGTCTTGGCATTTTTGGTAATGTGCACGTAATAATTATTAACCAAGCAACATGATTGACAACTCACAAAACCGTTTTCTGTGCTCTGCTCTATCATGGCAAGTAAGTGCATCTAGTTGTGCATCTCCATGTAGATGATAGGATAGTGTCCAGCATACTGGCACTGGCTATACAAAGTCAGCCAGTCACAACACTATTATAGTTGCAGGTAGGCACTAGATATTGGAACAGCAATGCTCATCTGCAGGGTAGTACATAAATGCACTTGTATACTGTATATCACAAATCAAGTAGGTTTATATTAGTGTGGCTTTATTCAAATGTGTATTATACATAATTATGACACAAGACAAAAAATGGAACTGGTCAAAAAAGAACGTAGGCAGCAACCATTTAAGGAGACCCTTTACCTATTAAGATTATGAACTCTGAATATAATACAGAGCAGTAGTGGCCTTCATTATATTAATAGGTAAAGGGTCATATAAATGTTGCTTGTCTACATTGGTGGTGTTATTTTTATTTTTACATTAAAAAAAATTTGTTTTCTATTTATTTTTTATTTTATAGTCGAGCAGCCACTCACAAGAAGTTACTCAGCGTAACACCAGAACTGACCAATCATTGGTGTAATTATTTAGCTGCCATGTTTATTACTAAAATGGACACACATGCCTACGTATGTGCCATATAATACACATAGATACATGCATTATAAGCAGTTGTTGAAGGTCGGTGTTGTTAAGTATTGTCAGAAGAATAAACTTCTGAGGAAACCAGCTGATCAGCTCATGATGAAAATGTGCAGCTGTTTGCTGACTCAGCTCAGCGAGACTGATATTGCATGTGCACAATCATGTTTATGACATTTATAACTCTTTACCAATCTTCAGGTGTTTGATAAGGAGAGTTTTTTTTTGCAGTGCACTGGGCAGTTTGGAGACCTCTGGTAGTCAAATTATGACGAACGGGCATATTGTACGCAAGTTGTGTGTATGTGTGGGTGGGGGAAGGGATACAAGATCTTGAAGATAATGTTTTAATGGAGTTTTAGGCTTACTGTTAACTATCTTCCCGAAAGATTCAAGGCACACTCAAAGGTTTGAGGGTCACGATCGGCTGAACCCACCGTTTATGACACCAAGAAGCTGCCAAAGCGAGATATAAGCTTCGGTTTCAGGCCGCCATTTAATAATAGCAATAGAGGCAGTGCTACCACACCCCTCAATAATTAGCTATATTTGTGGACCATCTTATATCAAACAAAATAAATACATTAAAAAAGGAGATTTTTTTTTTGTGAGGCACCGGGAAAAAAAGGAGAGAGGAGGGTTGTTAACTGTACTCAAGCACATCTTAAACAGACTGGGCTTGGGTATGGCCGAATAATCCCCCACTGCCGACATAGAGCTGCATCTGTCTGTCTGTCTGCTATGCACAGCCGAACAGAAGGTCGGAGCCAGACAAAACTTCACTCACGGAACTAAACGGTTGCACGCATGGCTTCTGTAAAGATTTGGTCAAGATTCAGACTTAAAGCCATCATCGTATGGCATGGGACTTCTTGGCGTTGTCGACAGTTTTGTTTAGGAATATGTGTATACCTACATGTACGCATTATTTAGTGACAATAGCAACACAATGTAACAACATTACCAACAAATTATACTAGCCATGTCAGACCTCAACATTACCAACAAACTATACTAGTTAGCTAGCCTATGCACTTCTAGACTTACTCTATTAGTAAAACAACGCAGTTGCTGAAATTGCAATCTTTACAGAGGGAAGTATTGTCTTCAACTGGTTCTGTCAATTTATTCAGTTGATTTCTTGTTCATAAAAAATCAAGTCCTTTCCTCGGTATCATCTTGTGCTGAAGTGCTTAGTGATGACCTACACAGCTCAAGACTCAACAGAACTTATTAGTAAGTAGCTTTGCTATAAAAAGAGTTTGGGAGAGTAATGTCGGGGGTTCGATATTTGGAAGGAGACGGCGGGGGGACCATGTCCTCATTTTCATTTAGTGCTACTCTGGTAATATTTTATCCTTTCTCCCGGGTAAGACCCGGGATCCTCTGCTAGTAAATTTGATCTCCCAGTAGTGCACTTCTCTAAGTTCTTGCATGTTAAACAGCACTGGGCATGCCCACTAGTGAATGGCATGGAAAGTAAGGGCTGCTTATGAAGTGGGTGCTTGCTAAGCTTGATAGAGAAAGCTAATTATTGTGGCCATGCTGGGATCTAAATACAAACAACAACAACAACAACCCTCGGCTTATTTGTTCCTTTTCATTGGTTTCTCATTAGCTCCACTTTCTGTCATTCCAAGGGTCAAGCACCTCATGATTCATGGTTCCCTTTCACCCACACAATCCCAAAGGTTCTTCATGCGTTTATCCCATGAAAGTCACTTCATTATTTTCTTGTAAAGACCCTCAATGTTTCTGATGCTTTCAAAAGGAAATGGTCATCACATTGAAAAACACTAATCTGGGGAAATCCAGTCCCCCCCCCCCCCCCATAAAATGTCATCACATGCAAAAACACTCTTCGCCTGACACCATAAAAAGCATAAAAAGGAAAGGGTCATCACATACAAAAAGGCTAATCAGGGGAACCACAGGCCTCACAAAGGCAATGGTTATTACGTGTAATATCACTAGATAAACCAGGAGAACACTTTGAAAAGGATGTCAATGAAAATGTCATGAAGAGGAAATAATCATCACATGCAAGAACACTAATCAGGTCACACCAGATTCCTTGAAAAGTCAAGGATCATCACATGAAAAAACAGTTACACGGGGAACCACAGCCAAAGGAAATAGTCACAACAAGCAAAATCATCTTAGCAAATATCTCTTCATATATACATGTTATACAGCGATTTTACAACCAACTAGCAGAAGTCAATGATGGGAGTGGCCTAGAGAATAACAAACAACAAAAACAACAACACAACAACAACACAACAACAAGGAACAAAAGCAAAGTGAAGGTCACCAGCCCAACTATATACTACAGGCACGCTTTCAGGCACCATTTAAGAACTAATCTGTAGTGCCATCAATGATGGTAAATCAGACAAATGAATTACACTGAAGTCAATGATGGGAGTGGCCTAGAGAATAACAAACAACAAAAACAACAACACAACAACAACACAACAACAAGGAACAAAAGCAAAGTGAAGGTCACCAGCCCAACTATATACTACAGGCACGCTTTCAGGCACCATTTAAGAACTAATCTGTAGTGCCATCAATGATGGTAAATCAGACAAATTAATTACACTGAAGGTAATATTCATAAAGTGGGAAGATGGTGGGGGTAGGAGAGAATTGAATATTACAGTAAGGGGGGCAGATTAAGTTGTACATGTAAATGGTACCCCCAGACCATTTATAACATTGCCAATGAATAGTCTAGTAGGAACATCGTGGTCTACAAAATGCCTTCAACAAAAACACTCTTTACACATGTTAGGTAAATGGTTTACTTGTACATATGGCACAGCTTAAATACCTGAGATATGCCGGTCAACTCCTTACAGAAGGCACTAAGTACAGGGTTCTCAACAGGTGCGAGATAGTGACGAAACTCGGACACGATCTTGCCAGTGGACAGGTCCAACAGAACTGCCGGGAACTCGACTGTTAACAGGTTAACAAACACATCATCACTATAGCGACTATGCCTTTCTATAACAACCCTCAAGACTCAAGACTTTGGCATCAGGATTACGAAAGTGTTAGGGTAAAATGAGCCCTGAGGGCATGTAGTATAGCTCAGGGGTAAGTAAAGGAGATATTGCATGCCATCGAACGCAGTCCTGTGCTTGGCTGAAATATTTGAAAGGCAATTGCTAAAACTTTCAAGTGGCTCTTATCTGACTTTGCAATTGTGCCACTCTATGTTGGTAGTTGCAATTATTCCTGCTCGGCTCCTCCCTAGACCTGTAGCAAAACTGGTTACTTGCAGCTGCTGCTTGATCACCACAAGCTTCTATCTCCACACCAACAGAGAGCTTCTCACCAGCATGCTCCATGGTGGTCCGGCTCAAAAGAAGTAGACAAGGTACAAATTGGTGCGTATACGAATTGAGTCTCGAGTGGGTGGTTGCTACTCTATGAATCTCATTACAACAGTTTCTGTAGCATACAAGCTGCCAGCAACAGAGCTCCTTTAAAATGTGCTCTATGTGTTATCAGCGCTTGCATTTGGTGTTGTGACAAACTTGTTGCTAGGTTACCCAACTAGCTAGCTAGTGGCTACTGACTAGGTCAAGGTTTAAGAAAAAGTCAATTGATCAATTAACGACACTAGACAGGACTGATGATAATTAAAAGGGGCACCATTTTAAGTGCCAAATATTGATGACATCACAAGTAAGGAAATAGGAAGTAGCTTAGTTATATATAGTCTACCACCCCACACATTCACTAAATCCAAAGCTCCCCCATTTATCTGGTAGATGTCTGTTTCTGGATGGACAGCGTAGTTCAGTGATGGAAGTCTTCGTGGTAGTGACAGCTGGTGGTGATGGTGGCATCACTCCAGTTGGATCGGGTGGATCTTGAGGTGCAGCCCTCCATCGGTGTTATCAGATGGATCTGACCTATCAGTGCTATCAGGTGGATTTGGTGTGGAACCCTCCATCGGTTTGGGATCCTGAATTGTTATTGGTGATGTTGCTACTTGGAATTGCTGGTGCTCCTGCCACCTGTATAGGATTCACCTCAGGATCATCGGCAGTGTCAGAGCTATCAGATTCTTGTGTCTCAGAGATCACATGTGACACTTCCACAGCAAATACTTTAATGTCTCCACCAGGTACGAGAAAGGTCCTAACCTCTACACTACAACCAAAGGTACCCCCAGGGACACTTACTTTGAGTCAACACAGATTGGCCTACAAAAAAAACTCTGGGAATTTTAGCTCTTTGATTGTGCTGAGTTTTATGCTGTGCATGCTGGCACCTGTGACTCACTAACAGGATGCAGTCTATCAATCTGTCAATGGAGAAATAAGGACGCAGGAGATAGATTCGCTGTGGCATGTTGAGTGTCGATAGTTTGAGTAGAAAGTCCCACTCACGATGTTTTAGAGTTACGCAGTCCACTGTTCCCATTAGCCTTGAGGGCCATCTTCAAGGATTGCACAAGCTGTTATTTGAGGTAGGGTGGCAAGATGCACAAGAAATGTGCTTAACATTCATCTTGGTAACATGGAAAGAGAAGTCCTCCGATATAAATTGAGGGCCATTGTCGGTCACAAAGTGTTCCGGCAAACCCAAACAAACTATGTAGGACATTGGTTCTCTTTTCCGCTGTTGTTCCTTCCATTGTGTGGACTTGTGGCCACTTGGAATATGCATCCACGACTACTAAAAACATGGAGTCTTGAAAGAGACCAGCAAAGTCGATACGTATTCCCTTCCAGGGCTGAATAGGCCACACCCATGGCCATAATGGAGCCATGGCAGGTCCATACTTTACCACCTGACATGATGCATAGTCCCTTGCCACATTCTTAATAACCTTGTCGAGGCCTGGCCACCAGATGTGACTTCTTGCAAACACTTTCAGTCTACTAATGCCAGGGTGGTCTCGTTGGGTGTAACTCTTCAAGCAGTTATCCTCGAAGCTTTTTGCGCACAATGACTGTATCTCTCACAGCATACAACCTCCCGCCACCACTAGCTCAAACCTCCAGGACCAGAATGGACGTAACCAATCGCCACTTTCCTTAGGCCAACCTGCTCATACACAGCACAGAACCTTACTAAGAGTGGGATATGTTTGGGTGGCTACCTGAAAATGCTTTGTAGTGATAGGCAAGCTCTCTAGCTGGGACACACAGCTGCTTCATCTGGACTGATATTGCCTTTCAGTTGTCAAAGGTAGCCTTGACAGGACTGTCAGCATTGCCATGAGCTCCAGTGGGGCGATATTCAATCTCTCTCATAGCTGTAGGCTGCTAAAACCAGAACCCAACGCTGTAGCTAGGCTGCAGCAAGTGAGGATATCTGTGTTTCGGTCCAAGGATGATTGTTAACGGCTTGCGATCCATCGCAAGCTTGAACTTGCGGCAATAGAGGTACAAATAAAGCTCCTTCATGCCTAACATGAGTGAAAGCGCCTCCTCAGTCTGTGAGTAATTCCGCTCGCGCTTGGATACAGTCCGAGATGCGAATGCTATCGGCCGTTCTGTACCATCCTCCACCACTTAATGTGCCAAAAAAGCTTTGAGAGGATACGAAGATGTCCTTGAGGAGCCGGAATGTTTTGGAACACTTCCCGGACCACTTCCATAGGGTGTCTTTACTATTCAGGGATTCGGACAGCATAGCACGGTTCAGAATGAACCTGCCATAGTAACTCAATAGACCCATGGCATGCACAGACTTCCTGGACTTGGTGGGATGAGGAGCCTCAGCGATAGCCTTCTGTTTGCTGTCAGTTGTACGAAGACTTAGCACTTATCATGTGACCAAGATACACAGTCTTGCATGAAGTAACTTATTTTTCCTCACATGCACTCGGTAGTCGTGAAATCACTGCAGGACATCCACCGGCTAGTTAGGATCGGTGTTCTTTCCCGGAAGCTCATGTAATTAAAGGTTAACAAGTCACATGTTCCATGCAAAACCTGGTCCATGACACGTAAAAACTGCGCAGGTGTCGAAGCAATGTCGAATGGAAGCCTCCAGTGACCGTCAATCGGTGAGTGTTGGCTACCACATACTTCTGGACTCCCGGGTCCAGGACCAACTGATTGCATGTACGAGTAAAATCCAGTGTCATCAACCTTTGTCCTTTAGCGAGCGTAGGCGAAAGGTCCACCGGTCGAGGGAGCGGAGACCCGCCCATAGCAAGAGCAAGATTAATGATGACTTTATAGTCTCAACAAACTCGTACACTGCCATCGTTCTTGGGAACAGTAAAAACAGGCGCAGTCGAGTGACTAAGGCATATCTTCTCTAGTACTCCTTCTGCTATCAAACGATCCAAAGCTTACCTCCATGCCACTCTTCAGAGCAAAAAGCACAGGACGTGCCTTGTGGAACTGGGGTCTGGCATCCTTGGTAAGACAACTTTGCCTTGAAAGGAGTGAGAGTGCCGAGCTCCTCAGTGAAGACATCTCTGTGCTCCATCAGCATGTCTGCTTGGTCTGACATGCCTTGCAATATGGCGGCAATTGACAATCAATTCAGGCGGAAATGTTTCAACCCAACTTCGGTCTATGAGACATGGTCCATCCCCTGCCACGACAACCTGTTCAAAGTCTTGAGGCTTCTGCTTCTGCTAGAGAACCACGGCTGAAATAGTTCCACAACCCTTCATGGATTCTCCTGTATACGTCGACAAAACCATACATGATGGCTTCAGCAACCTCCCAGGAAACTTCTTCCGGGAAACTGTCTCAGAGAGGATCAACATGGCTGCTCCATACCTACTTCCTTGGCTAGCTTTTGCCAGCTGCATGCATGTTCACATTCATTGGCTTGGACGTTGAGCCATTCACTGTGCAAGTGTGCATAGGAAACTCCTCTGATCTGATTTCTTTCCAGCAAACATGGTGAGTCTCTCGATGAACTCTCAGTTTAAGTACAGATACAATGCCTTCCTCGACAACCATCCTAAATCTACTCAATCGACATTTCGGCTAGATGCTCCATTCATCAAGATTCCTAAAGAAGGCTGGAGCAGTTAGATGAAACGTCAAAAGTGAGCGGATTTAAGTTGATTATGGAGAAGTATGGTAGAGTTTTCTTGGCTTAGTGGTGACCTCCATGGCCAATCCCACTTATCCTGCAGACATTTGCTATGTGACTTATCTGACATCTTACCACATTTGTGACACCTGGCTTATCTGAATCTGTAGGACTGCCCACCATGGTCACTCTTACCACATCTGTGGGCAGGCTTGGCCATCTGGTGTACTTTGCCTAGTTCATGTGACTGAGGTGTCTTGCATCTGAAGCAGCAACCTCCATAGCCTCGTGCTAGCTCCACAGCCTTGCTGATGTTCAGGTCTTTCTCTGCAGGTCGCACACAAATTGGTCGCGAAGATCTCGGTCAAGAAAATTTCCAAACACACAAGTTTCTATGAAGCTAGATGACAGAGATCAGAATTGATTATCCTGGAGCTTGGTAAAAGCAAAATCTCTCAGAAATTAAATTAGCAAGGGCTTAGGCTTATCCCAGAGCTGGAGCAACTTGGCTATTGGATGCCACAGTTCTTGCCAGATAAGATCACTTCCATTTGCCTCTGTTCTTCTACTTCATTTGCATCAAAGTAGACCTGCATCCTCTCCAACTAGGTCAAGACATTATTTCCCTCCAATTCAAATGCTTTCAACTGGCCAAACACTAGAGGCTGTGAGTGACCCACCATTGCTGCACATCGAGCTGGGTATATCAACTAGTCAAACACTAGAGGCTGTGATGACCCACCATTGCTGCACATTGAGCTGGTATATCAACTAGCCAAACACTAGAGGCTGTGAGTGACCCACCATTGCTGCACGTCGAGCTGGTATATCAACTAGCCAAACACAAGAGGCTGTGAGTGACCCACCATTGCTTCACGTCAAGCTGGTATATCAACTAGCCAAACACAAGAGGCTGTGAGTGACCCACCATTGCTGCACGTCGAGCTGGTATATCAACTAGCCAAACGCTAGAGGCTGTGAGTGATCTACGATTGCCGCACGTCAAGCTGGTATATCTACTAGCCAAACACTAGAGGCTGTGAGTGACCCACCATTGCTGCACGTCGAGCTGGTATGTCAACTAGCCAAACACTAGAGGCTGTGAGTGACCCACCATTGCTGCACGTCGAGCTGGTATATCAACTAGCCAAACACTAGAGGCTATGAGTGACCCACCATTGCTGCACGTTGAGCTGGTATATCAATTAGTCAAACACTAGAGGCTGTGAGTGACCCAACACTGCTGCACGTTGAGCTGGTAGCATTATTTTTGTCTGCTGGTGGATCTGCCATGTCCAGAAAGCAAATCCCATCCTCGTCGCCACTGTGACAAACCTGTTGCTAAGTAACACATCAAGCCAACTCGTAGCAGCTAACTAAGTCAAAGTCCAAGAAAAGAAGAATTGTAAAAGTGGCCACCAATTAAGTGCACAAATCATACCATACTGATGACATAGGATGACATCACACAAGTAAGGAAATAGGAAGTAGCTGCAATTAACAGCCCCAATATACCACAGGTATGGACTCAGTTGAGTTCTTAACATTGGCATTGCAAGTTGTATTGATTACTATACAGGGAGATATTTTATCGCCAACTGAAGGGTTTCTGGGGTAAATTTTCATAGACTGCACAGAGTGTAGTGGAAACACCACATCACACTCTGCTGTTCTTCATCACATCCTACCTACAGTAGAGTGTAGTGGCAGCCTCACATCACACTCTGCTGCTCTTCATCACATCCTACCTACAGTTGGCAGCCCCACATCACACTCTGCTGCTCTTCATCACATCCTACCTACAGTAGAGTGTAGTGGCAGCCCCACATCACACTCTGCTGCTCTTCATCACATCCTACCTACAGTAGAGTGTAGTGGTAGCCCCACATTACACACTGCTGCTCTTCATCACATCCTACCTACAGTAGAGTGTAGTGGCAGCCCCACATCACACTCTGCTGTTCTTCATCACATCCTACCTACAGTAGAGTGTAGTGGCAGCCCCACATTACACTCTGCTGCTCTTCATCACATCCTACCTACAGTAGAGTGTAGTGGCAGCCTCACATTATACTCTGCTGCTCTTCATCACATCCTACCTACAGTAGAGTGTAGTGGTAGCCACACATCACACTCTGCTGCTCTTCATCACATCCTGCCTACAGTAGAGTGTAGTGGAGCTCCACATCACACTCTGCTGCTCTTCATCACATCCTACCTACAGTCTCACATTACACACTGCTGCTCTTCATCACATCCTACCTATAGTACAGTAGAGTGTAGTGGCAGCCTCACATCACACTCTGCTGCTCTTCATCACATCCTACCTACAGTAGAGTGTAGTGGTAGCCCCACATCACACTCTGCTGCTCTTCATCACATCCTACCTACAGTTGGCAGCCCCACATCACACTCTGCTGCTCTTCATCACATCCTACCTACAGTAGAGTGTAGTGGTTGCCCCACATCACACTCTGCTGCTCTTCATCACATCCTGCCTACAGTAGAGTGTAGTGGCAGCCTCACATTACACTCTGCTGCTCTTCATCACATCCTACCTACAGTCTCACATTACACACTGCTGCTCTTCATCACATCCTACCTATAGTACAGTAGAGTGTAGTGGCAGCTCCACATTACACTCTGCTGCTCTTCATCACATCCTGCCTATAGTACAGTAGAGTGTAGTGGTAGCCCCACATCACACTCTGCTGCTCTTCATCACATCCTACCTACAGTAGAGTGTAGTGGAGTCCCACATTACACTCTGCTGCTCTTCATCACATCCTGCCTACAGCAGAGTGTAGTGGCAGCCCCACATTACACTCTGCTGTTCTTCATCACATCCTACCTATAGTACAGTAGAGTGTAGTGGTAGCCACACATCACACTCTGCTGCTCTTCATCACATCCTACCTACAGTAGAGTGTAGTGGAGTCCCACATTACACTCTGCTGTTCTTCATCACATCCTACCTACAGTAGAGTGTAGTGGAGTCCCACATTACACTCTGCTGTTCTTCATCACATCCTACCTACAGTAGAGTGTAGTGGAGCCCCACATTAAACTCTGCTGCTCTTCATCACATCCTACCTACAGTAGAGTGTAGTGGCAGCCTCACATCACACTCTGCTGCTCTTCATCACATCCTACCTACAGCAGAGTGTAGTGGCAGCTATGACTCATAAATAGACCATTGTCCACCATGAACGTGACAAAAAATGATACACAGTAAGTTCCGTCACTGGCTGCAAGTGGTTAGTTAAATCAAGATGAGCCTAAAGACCTACTTCACGGTCTTGCCCAAAGAGTCCTCTGGTGGCAGAGTCAAGCTTCAAGCTTCTCTGTTGCTGAAGCAAGCAGGAGTGGTACAAAACGTTACACTGCAGCATCTAGCTAGAGTAGAGAAAGCTACACCATACCTGTCATGAGGATTGGCGTACTCTGAAGCTGTTGTAGCTACTTCACCGATTCAAGAAGTCCGTATTCTCTGATGCACATGTTGGCCTCTCACCTCAGAGTGAACGAAACCATAGCAGCAACAGCCGTATTATCACATGGATAGAACGGAAAAACAGAAAATATGGACGACTCGAGATGCACCATTAGAAATTGGGCTTAGAAAGAAATGAAGTCTGACAGATAAATGACGCATAATTGGAGCATTTACGGCGTCCCCAGGTTGGATTTCTAACCAGAAAAACTGCGTTAACGCTCTCAAAAAATGTCTCTGAATAATTTGGAGTAGTGTGGAGTACCTTGCTAGCCCCTAGAGCAAGAGGAAAAAATGGGGGTGGGGGTGGGAAGCTAATCAACAGAGAATTTATATTTTCCAACTGGTAAAGGGTCATCTCCTCTCGTGTGTTACATGTTACATCATATGAAGTAAGGTGATGCAGCACACTAATGCCACTTGACATAATGGTGATGTAAGAATTAAGGCATAGTCACTATAATAGTCACTATAATTGCATTAAATATACTATAGGAGTGGCGACAAAAACAAAAGGTGTATATAGCCAATCAGCAATAGCTGCAGGTATGAGTGCGCACAAGTTTAAAATCTCTCGCCCACCGACACATTGGGACCTGCTATTAAACTAATCCATGCAAAGACTATTTACAAGTCCCATCCAGGTTTAATGCATCGCATTCCAGATTATAAAAGAGGTAAAGGGTTTCTCGAGCAAAATGGCCACACAATGGACCCTTACGTATATTTACAGTTTCGATAACCATTACCACATTCACTGTCGGCATTAGTGATCGAGCCCATGCTCGAATATATCGGTGTGTAATTAAAACACCAAGAACCACTTGAGGTACTAAAGATGTTTGAAGAAACGGGAGAGATGTTTCGCAGTTCTTTAAAAAAATTATTGTATTATTTCAATACGCTGTATAATCAAGGTGAGAGTTTCTGTAGCTCAAGTTTAGCTTGCAAAAGTAACGAGGTACAGGAATGTCAACAAAAAAATATCCTAGAATTATGTCATACATACTGTATGATGTCACCACAAGGAATGTTAGATCGTTGCTTTAAAAAACTTTTTAAAAACCAAACCCCCAACAACAACAACAATAGACAAGAAGAGTGCATTTCATGGAACACTCTGCCACACTTATATGAATACCTCACCTGCCATCACGCACGGCTCTGATAATCTTTAGAACAAACCTGTCTTATTTGCTCTAGCCTGCTACATCGAGAGGGCTGGATGAGTTTTCAATGGCTTTTAAATTCATAAAACTGTTTTCTCCCACAAATGGTTTGATGAAAAATAAAATGTAAAATTCCATCCTTTTGTTTGGAAGTATATAAACACACACACACGTATACGTATATATATATATACAGTAGGAAGTCAGTTATCCGAACATGTTGGGATCGAGGGTGGATCGAGGGTGTTTGGATAACTGAAATGTTCGGATAACTGAAGTGGCACAAAATAATTGAAAACCCTTTACCTTATCTCTGCTGGACAAACCATAAAAACACAGCTTTATCCAGCTTATCGTAGTCAGCTCTCCAGACTACCTTTCTCTTCTTTTTACAGTCACCGTCCTGAACTTCAGTTTGAAAGGCCTGCAGCTTCTTACCGTTCTTATCGATATCATGAGCAGTTGACTTTCCTACGTTGTACTCAGTTGCAATACTAGCTAAACGCTAAACTTTTCCCACTCTTCACTAAATCACATGTCTTGAGTTTGTCTTTGATGCTTAGTACAATCCTTTTTCTCTTTGAAGTAGCTGTAGCCATACTCGTACAGCGTATCTGCTTCAAAATGGAGCATAAAGAAAGTTTTAGAAAGGTTCCACGTTGGGAAATGCATGCGCATAATGTAATTTTACCACTGCCACTTTTTCTTCTTCTTTTTTCCTCTTTTTCCCCCCAGCAGGTGTGGTCTCACATAGCGTTCGGTTAACCGACGTGTTCGATAACTGAAGTTCGGATAACTGACTTCCTACTCTATATATAGAATATAGAAAAGTACTGGCATGGCTAGTCCTACTGCAGTTTCATGCGAATGCAATCATCAGGGACAAATGATTGCATTCGCATGAAACTGCAGTAGGACTAGCCATCCCAGTACTTTTCTATATTCAATAGCTCTGCCTTAACACAGCATTGAGCACTATTTGTAGCCTTCATCAGCAAACTACCTTCTAAGTATATATATATATATATGACTTTTCCATGAAGTAGGGTCAAATAATTGTGTTGTCTGTTGGTATATATATCACTATAAACCTTTTGGGTAACCAAGACTACATTATACACATATACTCACGTGCAATAGGCTTTTATATTAGCATGGCTATGAATATCATTAGAACACTTTCTACCAAGCCTGCCTGTGCCTAAATATCATTATAACACTTTCTACCAAGCCTGCCTGTGCCTATTGACAGAGAGCTAGTGCTCTAGAAGGAGATAGAGGAGAACAAAATGAGTACCAGCTTCTAGACCTAGCTAACTACAGCTATGGAAGCATCCACTTACTCTTAGCCACATGTGTTGTGTTATTGAAGAGCCGATGGTTCACACAGTGTGTGAGATGTCATTGTATGTGTTTATATGTCGTCGATGCTCTGAGTGAGCATGTGCAAATATGGTGGACAAATCGTAACGGTTCTCCCATAATGCAGAGTGCTGGGGAAAAATCAGTGTCCATGCATAGCCTTCTGTTCACCTTCCAGCTGAGGTGCCTGAAGGATCCAGCACAAAGCAGCTAAACTACTGAGACAAATGTGAGCGACAGATTTGAGGAGGACCCTTGACCAACAGGAGCAGACACTGAGAGAAAGACAACAACCATCCATCTATCTAGATTTGCGTTGGAAAAGTGGAGAATGGGAACCCTTGAACAAAGATACTGATGCCTGGGAGAAGCGAACAGCAAATGTGCAACAGCAAAACCGCCTCGATATTTTATACCGACAATAGCTTCGTAAAGCAAGGAAACAAGACTTACCCATGTAGGCCACCATAGAAGACCCCTTACCATAAAAAATAAAATCGTTCTAAAAGCCAGTATAGTAATTGAAGTACATGTATATGATTTATAAATGGTAAAGGGTCATCCAGCAGGTTGTGCTCTATATAGTTTCTATATAGTTTCCAATTATAATCCAATATTGTGCTTAATATATATATAATTTCAAGTGTTGCTGTTTTACAGAGTCCTTCAACATCATGGCAGGGGGAAATCCAACGAGGAAACCGAACAATCGAGATAAATCACTTCTTTTCAATGTCTAAATTTATTTCTCATTGTTGTGCACTGCACAAGTCAGCACGTACCATGTACCTTGTTGTTCTTTCGCTATTACCAGCCTGGGCCTGGCAACAGTTGCTAACCAAACATGGCAGATGTCACCACTACATTCATTGCTAAAGGACATACACACTCAATGTAATTGCTGTAGAGGGTCTTGCTTTGGCTTAACTTTTTGTTTGAAGAAGGTTAATTCATCAGTAAATCAACCAACCACTCGGTTCAGAGATGCACAGCGTAGCTTCATAGAATTGTGTTTCTTTAGAAGGACATTCTTTACCCATTTCAACAGCAGCTTGATTGCATCAGTATGATGATCCCTATGTGATGTGTCTCGATGACATACCAGCTTGAAAACATTGTCTCCAGTAGCTGGACTTAGCCTATGTGCCCAGTTTCTGGACTCCCCATTCTAGGCACTCTATCTATTATGGTTTATTCAGTTTGTTGTTGCTGCTGCTGGAGTTGCTGTTGAGCTCGTCGGTAATGAAGGTGCCCTCTGTAAATTTCACCTACAACAGCTGTGGTGCTTTTCTAATAAATAGCATCCAAGGCCACCAGTTGACCACCTTGAGGAAGTATTCAAGGCAGCATGGGTGGTGTTTTCAGACCCACCAGTGGCCCAAACCAGCATACACAGACTTCTAAAGAAGTCCCGATGTGAGTTTTCGCTGAGATACACGAGTTTTAAAATAAAATTGAGGAAGGGGTCGCCATCATCTGCCATTATAATGAGTGGGTCAAACCCTAAGAGTAGACAGGAGCACTAGCATCCTCAATGATGAACGAGGGGGTGGGGTTCCAGTGTTGGCATGGCAATCTCATGACATCCATGAATGACCAAGTTAGTAGGGATGTCATGGATTATCCATGGATGACCAAGTTAGTAGGGATGTCATGGATTATCCATGGATGACCAAGTTAGTAGGGATGCCATGGATTATCCATGGATGACCAAGTTAGTAGGGATGTCATGGATTATCCATGGATGACCAAGTTAGTAGGGATGCCATGGATTATCCATGGATGACCAAGTTAGTAGGGATATCATGGATCATCCATGGATGACCAAGTCGGTAGGGATGTCATGGATCATCCATGGATGACCAAGTTAGTAGGGATGTCATGGATTATCCATGGATGACCAAGTCAGTAGGGATGTCATGGATCATCCATGGATGACCAAGTTAGTAGGGATGTCATGTGGATGACCAAGTTAGTAGGGATGTCATGGATTATCCATGGATGACCAAGTCAGTAGGGATGTCATGGATTATCCATGGATGACCAAGTCAGTAGGGATGTCATGGATCATCCATGGATGACCAAGTTAGTAGGGATGTCATGGATCATCCATGGATGACCAAGTTAGTAGGGATGTCATGGATCATCCATGGATGACCAAGTTAGTAGGGATGTCATGGATTATCCATGGAAGTCCGCATATACGTACGTATGACCCATCATCAGACTGCAGATGACCGAGACACCAGGAATTTACACAGATCGTCCGTAGATGTCCATACAATTACATATCTCATGAGCCTCGTCAGAGTATCCGTGGAATGACCAAGTTACCAACTAGGGATATCCAAGGTTCAGTTGAGGATGTTCACATGACCCAACATCTCCTCTGTCAGAGTATCTCCAGATCACCAAGTTACTGGGACCTCCACAACATGGTCCATTGGTAGCTTGGTCACCTGCAGATACTTGACGAGGGAAGCATGGAGCACACGTGCGTGGACATCCACGGTGAACTGTGGGTATTCCTAGCAACTTGGACTTACACAAATGATCCGTGGAGAGTCCTAGTAACTTGGTCGTCAGTGGATGACCCGAGATTGACGATGACATCACCGGACATGTATGCTTCCATAGAGAGGCAGAGGTAATACCAACAAGTCTGTTGCATCATACTGCAGCACTGTGCATGACCCATCCCTGTGTCCCTGTGCATGACCCCTCGCTGTATCCCTGTGCATGACCCCTCCCTGTGTCCCTGTGCATGACCCATCCCTGTGTCCCTGTGCATGACCCATCCCTGTGTCGTACCTTTGCACATGAAAACAATACCTCTTTTGGGGGGGGGGGGGGGGTAGAGTGTATGATAAATATGACATAAACCCTCAAGGTCTGCAGCCATTATCCTTATGATCACATCAACACCATGCCTGGGGTCATATACATGCAAAAACTAAAAAAGTGTGTGTGTGCGTGTGTGCGCGCATGTGGCTTATGCCTGGCCAAATGCATGAACCGATTTGAAACAAACTTACTGAGTAGGTTCAAGGGTAGATCAGGGAGTGTTTAATGTATGTATGTATATACATGTATGTATATTTTTTTCAATTATGAAAAAGATTCGCAACAAAAAATTTAGTCCGACAGACGCAGATTCAGTCATTTGCTGTATGATAGGGAACCAGTTTAACCGAATATTTGTTACCAAACAGCAACTGATTTGTCTTGAAATATTTTTTATTCAACTTGCTCAACCTGTTTCTAAGGGTTCGTACAGCCTGGCGCTTCCTTTCTGCATCTGCGGGTGTTCTGATCACTAATAAACCACAACCAGTTTTCATTTCTCAGAAAATGTGTGAAAAAGGATATTATGATGTTGTTTTGATGGAATGTTCGTTGTGTGCATGAACGCATAAAGGAATGTCACATGGTTGCACTAGCAGTCAGGGATACATTATTTTATTTCCACGTGGAGCATGAGGAATTTCAGCTAGCAAATAATAAAATTAAGTATTTGTTCTTGCTACTCACTCACTTATTTCCTGAAATCCTTTCTTGTTCTCCCAACACGTCGACTCAAAGTCGATAACAATCAAGTAGGACAACTCCTGACCTGTGGACAGCACACACACACACCACACACATATGCACATATCACACACACACCACACATAACACACACACATATCATACACACACACACATACACAGAACATACAAACAATCACACACGCCACACACGCACACACACACATGTACATATCACACACACCACCCATAACACACACACACACATCATACACACACACACACATACACAGAACATACAAACTTATCACACACACACCACACACACACACATATCACACACACACCACGCACGCATGTACATATCACACACACACCACACACACACATGTACATATCACACACACACACCACACACACATGTACATATCACACACACACACCACACACATGTACATATCACACACACACACACCACAAACACACATATCATACACACACACCACACACACACACACCACACACACATATGTACATATCACACACACACCACACATAACACACACATACACATATCATACACACACACATACAGTAACACACACACATATCACACACACCACACATATCACACACACACATACACATATCATACACACACACATACATCATACATATACACAGACATCACACACACACACACCACACACATACACAGAACATACAAACAAAGGTACAGGGCCGAGAGTGTACATACATGTATTTGGTATGTCTTTGCCAACCAGGCAGGCCCGGCGGAAACAAGTATGAAATGGTCCGGACAAAATACCCTTATTAAGCTGTCACCGTACGATACGATAAATCTCAAATAAAGCACACCAATGTGGAATACTGCGACTTCCTATAAAATTTCAAGTGGCGCATTTTAATGTTCAAAATTGACGCATGGCATTGCACGACCGGCATGAAGTTTAAAGGTCATCACTGATTTGTGTGTACAGTAGACCCTCGCTAATCCGGACCCCGTTAATCCGAAACCTCGCTAATCCGAAAGACATTATAGCAAAAAAAATTAAAAAATTAAACAAAAAAAAAAATTAAAAAGTCGTACCATTATTGAACTTTGAAACTACCACGAGCCTGTCATACGATGCAGCTGCAAAGAGCACACAAGAGCCTTACCATTGAGGAGAAGGTCGAGATCCTGGCCCAGCTCAGGAAGAAAAGCTACAAGTTACTATCTGAACAATATGGAGTAGGTGTCTCCACTATGTCAGACATAAAGAAGAAGGGCAGCGAGTTGCGAGGATGCAAAGAAAGATGGATTCTGGAGATCTGCTAAAAGAATGAGGATGGGAAGGGAAAATAATGATTAAAAATAACTTGTACTCCCACCACCCAGTATTCAACCCACACCTGCAAAAAATAAACAAATTCCAAATTCAGAGTTCAATATAATGATATTCATACATTTCACTAATCCGAAAATTTTACTAATCCGGATCCCCAGGCTATTCGGATTACTAGTGAGGGTCTACTGTACTTGTTTAATGATGTTTACTGATTCACGTTTAAAAAAAGTGGTTGGGTTTTGGCCGGACCTGCCAGACAACTTCCGCCAGTCCTGCCAGGTGTTAGTCAGTATGGAATGCAACTGGCAACCTTTAGTAGCTTTCCGTGTATCTGTGTCAAACTGTTGACACTAATGATCTGTTGACACTAATGATCTGATGGCGCATCTTAAAAATGAAATAATAAATAAAAACAGGACATCTGTCACTTAGCAACCATCCCAACAGCTCTACTCTAGGAAGCTGCCACTGCCCTGTACTAGCTCAGACAGAACATGTCTTTATCCTTCATCCCTTGCCACATGCCAAGCAGCTCCAGCGTCTGCCTGAGCTTTGCCATGAGTATCAAACCCAAATAGGAGCCGGAGCCTCCTGGCTGGCTGTTGGTCTCCACCTCAAGCCTCCATTAGTCTCCTGGCTGGCTGTTGGTCTCCACCTCAAGCCTCCATTAGTCTCCTGGCTGGCTGTTGGTCTCCACCTCAAGCCTCCATTAGTCTCCTGGCTGGCTGTTGGTCTCCACCTCAAGCCTCCATTAGCCTCCTGGCTGGCTGTTGGTCTCCACCTCAAGCCTCCATTAGCCTCCTGGCTGGCTGTTGGTCTCCACCTCAAGCCTCCATTAGCCTCCTGGCTGGCTGTTGGTCTCCACCTCAAGCCTCCATTAGTCTCCTGGCTGGCTGTTGGTCTCCACCTCAAGCCTCCATTAGTCTCCTGGCTGGCTGTTGGTCTCCACCTCAAGCCTCCATTAGTCTCTCCTAGCTGGCTGTTGCCTCCACCTCAAGCCTCCATTAGTCTCCTGGCTGGCTGTTGGTCTCCACCTCAAGCCTCCATTAGTCTCCTGGCTGGCTGTTGGTCTCCACCTCAAGCCTCCATTAGTCTCCTGGCTGGCTGTTGGTCTCCACCTCAAGCCTCCATTAGCCTCCTGGCTGGCTGTTGGTCTCCACCTCAAGCCTCCATTAGCCTCCTGGCTGGCTGTTGGTCTCCACCTCAAGCCTCCATTAGCCTCCTGGCTGGCTGTTGGTCTCCACCTCAAGCCTCCATTAGTCTCCTGGCTGGCTGTTGGTCTCCACCTCAAGCCTCCATTAGTCTCCTGGCTGGCTGTTGGTCTCCACCTCAAGCCTCCATTAGTCTCTCCTAGCTGGCTGTTGCCTCCACCTCAAGCCTCCATTAGTCTCCTGGCTGGCTGTTGGTCTCCACCTCAAGCCTCCATTAGTCTCTTGGCTGGCTGTTGCCTCCACCTCAAGCCTCCATTAGTCTCCTGGCTGGCTGTTGGTCTCCACCTCAAGCCTCCATTAGCCTCCTGGCTGGCTGTTGGTCTCCACCTCAAGCCTCCATTCGCCTCCTGGCTGGCTGTTGCCTCCACCTCAAGCCTCCATTAGTCTCCTGGCTGGCTGTTGGTCTCCACCTCAAGCCTCCATTAGTCCCCTGGCTGGCTGTTGCCTCCACCTCAAGCCTCCATT
The DNA here is from genome assembly GCA_028752905.1 of Cladorhizidae sp. MBARI D1340-BT2. Classification (NCBI taxonomy): domain Eukaryota; kingdom Metazoa; phylum Porifera; class Demospongiae; order Poecilosclerida; family Cladorhizidae; species Cladorhizidae sp. MBARI D1340-BT2. Next base: position 44,295,213 of record JAQNBH010000016.1, on the reverse strand, counting down.
AGCCTCCTGGCTGGCTGTTGGTCTCCACCTCAAGCCTCCATTAGTCTCCTGGCTGGCTGTTGGTCTCCACCTCAAGCCTCCATTAGTCTCCTGGCTGGCTGTTGGTCTCCACCTCAAGCCTCCATTAGTCTCCTGGCTGGCTGTTGGTCTCCACCTCAAGCCTCCATTAGTCTCCTGGCTGGCTGTTGGTCTCCACCTCAAGCCTCATTAGTCTCCTGGCTGGCTGTTGGTCTCCACCTCAAGCCTCCATTAGCCTCCTGGCTGGCTGTTGGTCTCCACCTCAAGCCTCCATTAGCCTCCTGGCTGGCTGTTGGTCTCCACCTCAAGCCTCCATTAGCCTCCTGGCTGGCTGTTGGTCTCCACCTCAAGCCTCCATTAGTCTCCTGGCTGGCTGTTGGTCTCCACCTCAAGCCTCATTAGTCTCCTGGCTGGCTGTTGGTCTCCACCTCAAGCCTCCATTAGCCTCCTGGCTGGCTGTTGGTCTCCACCTCAAGCCTCCATTAGCCTCCTGGCTGGCTGTTGGTCTCCACCTCAAGCCTCCATTAGCCTCCTGGCTGGCTGTTGGTCTCCACCTCAAGCCTCCATTAGTCTCCTGGCTGGCTGTTGGTCTCCACCTCAAGCCTCATTAGCCTCCTGGCTGGCTGTTGGTCTCCACCTCAAGCCTCCATTAGTCTCCTGGCTGGCTGTTGGTCTCCACCTCAAGCCTCATTAGCCTCCTGGCTGGCTGTTGCCTCCACCTCAAGCCTCCATAATTCCAGCTGTTAAGGACACTATATAGAAGAAGCTGTAGATTGGAGTATGAAAATTGGTATGCATTTAAGGTGTAGATTACTTATAGATAACATGGCTCCTTCCATACCACCCAGAGTCGTAAAAACAAAATGGCCACTTATGAACCTTAAAAAATGATTATTAATTTCTCTCACATGCCTGATTAATTGCAAATGGATTGTATCAACTATGCAATGGCCTTCAGTGCATGTGCATGCCATGTGCTCACTGCAAGACTAGCATAAACTATGCACAATGGCCTTCAGTACATGTGCATGCCATGTGCTCACTGCAAGACTAGCATCAACTATGCACAATGGCCTTCAGTACATGTGCATGCCATGTGCTCACTGCAAGACTAGCATCAACTATGCACAATGGCCTCCAGTGCATGTGCATGCCATGTGCATGCCATGTGCTCACTGCAAGAGAAGCATGGTTGTTCCAGCCAGGTGCCTTTGCAGCCATTCTCACCTAGACCAAGCACGTGAGCAATTAGAGGCAGAAGTGAAAGGTGATCGGGGTGTCATAGAAAATCCACTGGCCCAACCAGAAACATCGAGAGTGGTAAAAGAATTTGAGGAAGTTGTTGATGTTGCCATCAACTCTGAGCTGATACTCACCAAGAACAAAGCAAGACTATTCAAGCTGCAAAGAAGTCGTATGTCATTGAAGATGTATACTTCAAGGAACTAGTGGTGACTTGTAGTATCGACTGGACACCAAAACTGTAATGGGAGAGAACATGGTGGAAATCATTCACCAAGTTGGAATATTTGTCTTTCATTCCCCCACACTGCTGGCTGAGAGAGACCCATAGGAGGGTGCACACTGCTGGCTGAAAGAGACCCATAGGAGGGTGCACTGCTGGCTGAGAGAGACCCATAGGAGGGCACACTGCTGGCTAAGAGAGACCCATAGGAGGGGACACTGCTGGCTGAGAGAGACCCATAGGAGGGTGCACACTGTTGGCTGAGAGAGACCCATAGGAGGGCACACTGCTGGCTGAAAGAGACCCATAGGAGGGTGCACTGCTGGCTGAGAGAGACCCATAAGAGGGCACACTGCTGGCTGAGAGAGACCCATAGGAGGGGACACTGCTGGCTGAGAGAGACCCATAGGAGGGTGCACACTGTTGGCTGAGAGAGACCCATAGGAGGGTGCACACTGTTGGCTGAGAGAGACCCATAGGAGGGCACACTGCTGGCTGAGAGAGACCCATAGGAGGGCACACTGCTGGCTGAGAGAGACCCATAGGAGGGTGCACACTGTTGGCTGAGAGAGACCCATAGGAGGGTGCACACTGCTGGCTGAAAGAGACCCATAGGAGGGTGCACTGCTGGCTGAGAGAGACCCATAAGAGGGCACACTGCTGGCTGAGAGAGACCCATAGGAGGGGACACTGCTGGCTGAGAGAGACCCATAGGAGGGTGCACACTGTTGGCTGAGAGACACCCATAGGAGGGTGCACACTGTTGGCTGAGAGAGACCCATAGGAGGGCACACTGCTGGCTGAGAGAGACCCATAGGAGGGCACACTGCTGGCTGAGAGAGACCCATAGGAGGGTGCACACTTCTGGCTGAGAGAGACCCATAGGAGGGCACACTGCTGGCTGAGAGAGACCCATAGGAGGGCACACTGCTGGCTGAGAGAGACCCATAGGAGGGTGCACACTGTTGGCTGAGAGAGACCCATAGGAGGGTGCACACTGTTGGCTGAGAGAGACCCATAGGAGGGCACACTGCTGGCTGAGAGAGACCCATAGGAGGGCACACTGCTGGCTGAGAGAGACCCATAGGAGGGTGCACACTGTTGGCTGAGAGAGACCCATAGGAGGGCACACTGCTGGCTGAGAGAGACCCATAGGAGGGCACACTGCTGGCTGAGAGAGACCCATAGGAGGGTGCACACTGCTGGCTGAGAGAGACCCATAGGAGGGTGCGCAGGTGTCATGCCAGGCGCATCCCATACCTCTCCGCACACTGCTGGCTGAGAGAGACCTATAGGAGGGTGCGCAGGTGTCAGGCCAGGCACACCCCATGTCAGCAGACGGCCATCTTCCATGGAACCATCAGATCTCTTTCCTTCTGTTCTGCTGAGCCCTGAGGGTTCCAAATGTGATGGGAACATTGGTAGAGGACAACACCCCCTGTGTATATGTCGTTAACTTCCACATGTCGATGGCGAAGACCCTCACTCAAACTTTCTTGTTTTTAACATGGAAGAGTTTTTATTGTATTTATTATTATTATTTATGTTGTTTTTTTTGTAGTAGTAGTAGTAGTAGTAGTAGTAGTAGAGCATTATTATTATATTATTATTGTTATTATTATTATTATTATTATTGCTATAAATTATCTGGCAATTGTCCTTATTATCATCATGAGCCTACCCACACTGTACCATATACAAGTGCAAAGAGCTTGGCTGAGCCTACCCACACTGTACCATGTGCAAGTGCAAAGAGCTTGGCTGAGCCTACCCACACTGTACCATGTGCAAGTGCAAAGAGCTTGGCTGAGCCTATCCACACTGTACCATGTGCAAGTGCAAAGAGCTTGGCTGAGCCTACCCACACTGCAAGTGCAAAGAACTTGGCTGAGCCTATCCACACTGTACCATATGCAAGTGCAAAGAGCTTGGCTGAGCCTACCCACACTGTACCATGTGCAAGTGCAAAGAGCTTGGCTGAGCCTACCCACACTGCAAGTGCAAAGAACTTGGCTGAGCCTACCCACACTGTACCATATGCAAGTACAAAGAGCTTGGCTGAGCCTACCCACACTGTACCATGTGCAAGTGCAAAGAGCTTGGCTGAGCCTACCCACACTGCAAGTGCAAAGAACTTGGCTGAGCCTATCCACACTGTACCATATGCAAGTGCAAAGAGCTTGGCTGAGCCTACCCACACTGCAAGTGCAAAGAACTTGGCTGAGCCTACCCACACTGTACCATATGCAAGTGCAAAGAGCTTGGCTGAGCCTACCCACACTGTACCATATGCAAGTGCAAAGAGCTTGGCTGAGCCTACCCACACTGTACCATGTGCAAGTGCAAAGAGCTTGGCTGAGCCTATCCACACTGTACCATATGCAAGTGCAAAGTAATAGAATCCAAGATGCTGCAGCTTTGGTAAAGATGATGGCTCAAGCCGAGCTATTCACACTGATCCATTATGAAAGGAATAGAATGTGTGGAAAGGACTGGCCTTATGAAGACTCTCTCGATAATCAACTTAAATTGTACTTACTCGTTGTTTTGCCGTAGATGCTCTAGCCTTCATCACAAATGATGAGATGCTAAGTCATTGTATAACTGAGAGTGCGTTGAGAGGGTTGACCTTGTCTGGGACAAGTGTCAAGAGACACCTCAGGAAAGGAAACAGGAAAAGGTGCCCAAAGGAAAGTGCAAGCTAATGATAAAACGTGGAAGAAGTTTCTTCTGTTCATGGCCACAAAACTCAACTTTTCCAGTACCTCATCAGACAATCTCTAGACAAGCACAAGTGGAGGGAGTGCATTCAAAGATTTAGCACTCATGCCCCATATACATACGTAGGCTTGAGGATGGCAACAAACTTGCCCATGTATACGTAGGCTTGAGGATGGCAACAAACTTGCCCATGTATACGTAGGCTTGAGGATGGCAACAAACTTGCCCATGTATACGTAGGCTTGAGGATGGCAACAAACTTGCCCATGTATACATAGGCTTGAGGATGGCAACAAACTTGCCCATGTATACGTAGGCTTGAGGATGGCAACAAACTTGCCCATGTATACGTAGGCTTGAGGATGGCAACAAACTTGCCCATGTATACGTAGGCTTGAGGATGGCAACAAACTTGCCCATGTATACGTAGGCTTGAGGATGGCAACAAACTTGCCCATGTATACGTAGGCTTGAGGATGGCAACAAACTTGCCCATGTATACGTAGGCTTGAGGATGGCAACAAACTTGCCCATGTATACGTAGGCTTGAGGATGGCAACAAACTTGCCCATGTATACGTAGGCTTGAGGATGGCAACAAACTTGCCCATGTATACGTAGGCTTGAGGATGGCAACAAACTTGCCCATGTATACGTAGGCTTGAGGATGGCAACAAACTTGCCCATGTATATATACGTAGGCTTGAGGATGGCAACAAACTTGCCCATGTATACGTAGGCTTGAGGATGGCAACAAACTTGCCCATGTATACGTAGGCTTGAGGATGGCAACAAACTTGCCCATGTATACGTAGGCTTGAGGATGGCAACAAACTTGCCCATGTATATATACGTAGGCTTGAGGATGGCAACAAACTTGCCCATGTATATATACGTAGGCTTGAGGATGGCAACAAACTTGCCCATGTATACGTAGGCTTGAGGATGGCAACAAACTTGCCCATGTATACGTAGGCTTGAGGATGGCAACAAACTTGCCCATGTATACGTAGGCTTGAGGATGGCAACAAACTTGCCCATGTATACGTAGGCTTGAGGATGGCAACAAACTTGCCCATGTATACGTAGGCTTGAGGATGGCAACAAACTTGCCCATGTATACGTAGGCTTGAGGATGGCAACAAACTTGCCCATGTATACGTAGGCTTGAGGATGGCAACAAACTTGCCCATGTATACGTAGGCTTGAGGATGGCAACAAACTTGCCCATGTCCACACGAAGAAGCAGACACACCCACATCCTAAGAAGACACACCCACATCCTACATCCTAAGAAGACAACCCACATCCTAAGAATACACACCCATATCATAAGAAGACACCCACATCCTAAGAAGACACACCCACACCCTAAGAAGACACATCTACATCATAAGAAGACACACCCACATCATAAGAAGACACCCACATCCTAAGAAGACACACCCACATCCTAAGAAGACACACCCCCATCCTATGAAGACAACCCCCATCATAAGACACCCACATCCTAAGATGACACACCCACATCCTAAGAAGACACACCCACATCCTAAGAAGACAACCCACATCCTAAGAAGACAACCCACATCATAAGAAGACACACCCACATCCTGCTGCATGCATCAAATGTGGGCATGAAAACCTAAAGAACTGCTGACATAGATGTTGCAGTGTTGTTAGTGGCTAACTGTTGACACAGATGTTGCAGTGTTGTTAGTGGCTAACTGTTGACACAGATGTTGCAGTGTTGTTGGTGGCTAACTGTTGACACAGATGTTGTAGTATTGTTAGTGGCCAACTGTTGACACAGATGTTGCAGTGTTGTTAGTGGCTAACTGTTGACACAGATGTTGCAGTGTTGTTAGTGGCTAACTGTTGACACAGATGTTGCAGTGTTGTTAGTGGCTAACTGTTGACACAGATGTTGCAGTGTTGTTAGTGGCTAACTGTTGACACAGATGTTGCAGTGTTGTTAGTGGCTAACTGTTGACACAGATGTTGCAGTGTTGTTAATGGCTAACTGTTGACACAGATGTTGCAGTGTTGTTAATGGCTAACTGTTGACACAGATGTTGCAGTGTTGTTAGTGGCTAACTGTTGACACAGATGTTGCAGTGTTGTTAGTGGCTAACTGTTGACACAGATGTTGCAGTGTTGTTAATGGCTAACTGTTGACACATATGTTGCAGTGTTGTTAATGGCTAACTGTTGACAGATGTTGCAGTGTTGTTAATGGCTAACTGTTGACACAGATGTTGCAGTGTTGTTAGTGGCTAACTGTTGACACAGATGTTGCAGTGTTGTTAGTGGCTAACTGTTGACACATATGTTGCAGTGTTGTTAATGGCTAACTGTTGACACATATGTTGCAGTGTTGTTAATGGCTAACTGTTGACAGATGTTGCAGTGTTGTTAATGGCTAACTGTTGACACAGCTGTTGTAGTGTAGTTAGTGGCTCAGATATTGCAGTGTTGTTATTAGCTTATTAGTGACAGGTTTATTAGTGACACAGATGTTGGTTGTTAGTGTAAATTGTTGACAAGATGTTGCAGTATCATTGGCAGCTGTTGAAACAGATGTTGCAGTATTCTTGGCAGCTGTTGACACAGATGTTGCAGTATTGTTAGCCAGCTGTTGACACAGATGTTGCAGTATTGTTAGCCAGCTGTTGACACAGATGTTGCAGTATTGTTAGCCAGCTGTTGACACAGATGTTGCAGTATTCTTGGCAGCTGTTGACACAGATGTTGCAGTATTGTTAGCCAGCTGTTGACACAGATGTTGCAGTATTGTTAGCCAGCTGTTGACACAGATGTTGCAGTATTGTTAGCCAGCTGTTGACACAGATGTTGCAGTATTGTTAGCCAGCTGTTGACACAGATGTTGCAGTATTGTTAACCTGCTGTTGACACAGATGTTGCAGTATTGTTAGCCGCTGTTGACACAGATGTTGCAGTATTGTTAGCCGATGTTGTAGTGTATTGATGGCTGCCTTTCCCCAACGGACTGCAAAGTAACTACACATATACATGTATGTCCATGTGTGGGTGGCATTTGGAGTTGGCAATTTCTCTCACGACATGGCAATTCCCAGCATAGCAACGCAAGTAGGTTAATTAAGATAAGGCTCATGCCCTGCCCCTTTCCAACACATTCTCTAGATGTGATACAACATCCTTTTTTTGTGTGAAAAAGGGAACAGTCTACGTGCGACTCGCGGCTTGTCCTCCCAGAATTGACAGAAGCTCTGAGTTTTACGTTGTCGGGCTGGACATGAATGCTGTGGGTGAACTGCCACACACCAATGCAGTCTGGACGTGCAGGATCTCTTAGATACACACAACATGTTTCCAGTTGGAGCAAAGAAGAGAATCGCTACTCTCCATTTTGGACGGAGATTAGACCAGTTCAGCAGAACTGCCACGCACTAATATGGTGTGGGATGTTCAAGTTCTTGAAGAGGTGACTGCAAATGTTTCCAAGCAAATCTGATGCACAGCATGTGACAGAAGCAGTTATGCAGATGAAGACATGGAGCAGGCATAGCACACCTGTCTAGGGAATATTTTGCACGCACACTCAGTGCAGTCTCTCTACGATTCACGTTCATCTTCAGGATAACAGTTAACTTTAGTAACTGTAATTATACACCAACTTATTTATTACAAGCCAATAGCAGCCTCTTCCAATAGCGAGACTAGAGATATGATATATCTCATGATACATAAGCATGTTCCCAGTAGTGAGACCAGACATGTGATATATCTCATGATACATGTAGCATGTTCCCAGTAGTGAGATTAGAGATATATATGATATATCTCATGATACATGTAGCATGTTCCCAGTAGTGAGATTAGAGATATGATATATCTCATGATACATCTAGCATGTTCCCAGTAGTGAGACTAGAGATATGATATATCTCATGATACATCTAGCATGTTCCCAGTAGTGAGACTAGAAATATGATATATCTCATGATGCATCTAGCATGTTCCCAGTAGTGAGATTAGAGATATGATATACATGTACCTCATGATACATCTAGCATGTTCCCAGTAGTGAGACTAGAGATATGATATATCTCATGATGCATCTAGCATGTTCCCAGTAGTGAGATTAGAGATGTGATATATCTCATGATACATCTAGCATGTTCCCAGCCCAATAGCGAGACTAGAGATATGATATATCTCATGTTGCATCTACCATGTTCCCAGTAGTGAGATTAGAGATGTGATATATCTCATGATGCATCTAGCATGTTCCCAGTAGTGATATGATATATCTCATGATACATCTAGCATGTTCCCAGTAGTGAGATTAGAGATGTGATATATCTCATGATGCATCTAGCATGTTCCCAGTAGTGAGCCACAAGAATGTATTTTAGGATGTGGCAGCAGCAAAAAAAAAATTTTTTTTTTAAAGAGCATATGTGATATGGGTGGAGCCATACTAGATCCATATCTCACACCTAAAACACCAAATATATACTAATTTTCATGCTTGCACTCAATTTTTCACACTCGTCACCTTAATAGCTGGACTACGTTGCCCAATGCCAGGTGCATGTGGGCTGGGTTGGATACCTCAGCAACCTCTATACCTCTGCATCCCTCAAGACAACAAGGCCCTCGACATGGTCCATCTTGTAGCCATGGTAACGGTGAGCAACAAGAAAACACCAGAGCCTATGCATTTTAATCACCTGTTGTCAAAATTGGAATTCTCTGTGATGTAGTACTCTGTGATGTAGTATTAAGTAACTACATCATGCTCTATGTGATCAACCTCTAGCTGCACTTCGTCACATCCTGGACACGCTGGCTACATATGTGATCAAACTACTCCCTCTAGCTGCACTTCATCACATCCTGGACACGCTGGCTACATATGTGATCAAACTACTCCCTCTAGCTGCACTTCATCACATCCTGGACACGCTGGCTACATATGTGATCAAACTACTCCCTCTAGCTGCACTTCATCACATCCTGGACACGCTGGCTACATATGTGATCAAACTACTCCCTCTAGCTGCACTTCATCACATCCTGGACACGCTGGCTACATATGTGATCAAACTACTCCCTCTAGCTGCACTTCATCACATCCTGGACACGCTGGCTACATATGTGATCAAACTACTCCCTCTAGCTACACTTCATCACATCCTGGACACGCTGGCTACATATGTGATCAAACTACTCCCTCTAGCTGTACTTCATCACATCCTGGACACGCTGGCTACATATGTGATCAAACTACTCCCTCTAGCTGCACTTCATCACATCCTGGATACGCTGGCTACATATGTGATCAAACTACTCCCTATAGCTGCACTTCATCACATCCTGGACACGCTGGCTACATATGTGATCAAACTACTCCCTCTAGCTGCACTTCATCACATCCTGGACACGCTGGCTACATATGTGATCAAACTACTCCCCCTAGCTGCACTTCATCACATCCTGGACACGCTGGCTACATATGTGATCAAACTACTGCACTTCATCACATCCTGGACATGCTGGCTACATATGTGATCAAACTACTCCCTCTAGCTGCACTTCATCACATCCTGGACACGCTGGCTACATATGTGATCAAATTACTCCCTCTAGCTGCACTTCATCACATCCTGGACACACTGGCTACATATGTGATCAAACTACTCCCTCTAGCTGTACTTCATCACATCCTGGACACGCTGGCTACATATGTGATCAAACTACTCACTCTAGCTGCACTTCATCACATCCTGGACACGCTGGCTACATATGTGATCAAACTACTTCCTCTAGCTGCACTTCATCACATCCTGGACACGCTGGCTACAAATGTGATCAAACTACTCCCTCTAGCTGTACTTCATCACATCCTGGACACGCTGGCTACATATGTGATCAAACTACTCCCTCTAGCTACACCTCATCACATCCTGGACACGCTGGCTACATATGTGATCAAACTACTCACTCTAGCTGCACTTCATCACATCCTGGACACGCTGGCTACATAGTATGTGATCAAACTACTCCCTCTAGCTACACTTCATCACATCCTGGACACGCTGGCTACATACATATGTGATCAAACTACTCCCCCTAGCTGTACTTCATCACATCCTGGACACGCTGGCTACATATGTGATCAAACTACTCCCCCTAGCTGTACTTCATCACATCCTGGACACGCTGGCTACATATGTGATCAAACTACTCCCTCTAGCTGCACTTCATCACATCCTGGACACGCTGGCTACATATGTGATCAAACTACTCCCTCTAGCTGCACTTCATCACATCCTGGACACGCTGGCTACATATGTGATCAAACTACTCCCTCTAGCTACACTTCATCACTTCCTGGACACGCTGGCTACATACATATGTGATCAAACTACTCCCCCTAGCTGTACTTCATCACATCCTGGACACGCTGGCTACATATGTGATCAAACAACTCCCTCTAGCTGCACTTCATCACATCCTGGACACGCTGGCTACATATGTGATCAAACTACTCCCTCTAGCTACACTTCATCACATCCTGGACATGCTGGCTACATATGTGATCAAACTACTCCCTCTAGCTGCACTTCATCACATCCTGGACACGCTGGCTACATATGTGATCAAACTACTCCCTCTAGCTACACCTCATCACATCCTGGACACGCTTGCTACATATGTGATCAAACTACTCCCTCTAGCTGCACTTCATCACATCCTGTACATGCTGGCTACATATGTGATCAAACTACTCCCTCTAGCTGCACTTCATTACATCCTGGACACACTGGCTACATATGTGATCAAACTACTCCCCCTAGATGCACTTCATCATATCCTGGACACGCTGGCTACACATGTGATCAAACTACTCCCCCTAGCTGCACTTCATCACATCCTGGACACGCTGGCTACACATGTGATCAAACTACTCCCTCTAGCTGCACTTCATCATATCCTGGACATGCTGGCTACACATGTGATCAAACTACTCCCTCTAGCTGCACTTCATCACATCCTGGACACACTGGCTACATATGTGATCAAACTACTCCCTCTAGCTACACTTCATCACATCCTGGACATGCTGGCTACACATGTGATCAAACTACTCCCTCTAGCTGCACTTCATCACATCCTGGACACGCTGGCTACATATGTGATCAAACTACTCCCTCTAGCTGCACTTCATCACATCCTGGACACGCTGGCTACATATGTGATCAAACTACTCCCTCTAGCTGCACTTCATCACATCCTGGACATGCTGGCTACATATGTGATCAAACTACTCCCTCTAGCTGCACTTCATCACATCCTGGACACGCTGGCTACATATGTGATCAAACTACTCCCTCTAGCTGTACTTCATCACATCCTGGACACGCTGGCTACATATGTGATCAAACTACTCCCTCTAGCTGCACTTCATCACATCCTGGACATGCTGGCTACATATGTGATCAAACTACTCCCTCTAGCTACACTTCATCACATTCTGGACACGCTGGCTACATATGTGATCAAACTACTCCCTCTAGCTGCACTTCATCACATCCTGGACATGCTGGCTACACATGTGATCAAACTACTCCCTCTAGCTGCACTTCATCACATCCTGGACACGCTGGCTACATATGTGATCAAACTACTCCCTCTAGCTGCACTTCATCACATCCTGGACACGCTGGCTACATATGTGATCAAACAACTCCCTCTAGCTGCACTTCATCACATCCTGGACACGCTGGCTACATATGTGATCAAACTACTCCCCCTAGCTACACTTCATCACATCCTGGACAAGCTGGCTACATACATGTATGTGATCAAACTACTCCCTCTAGCTGCACTTCATCACATCCTGGACACACTGGCTACATATGTGATCAAACTACTCCCTCTAGCTACACTTCATCACATCCTGGACATGCTGGCTACACATGTGATCAAACTACTCCCTCTAGCTGCACTTCATCACATCCTGGACACGCTGGCTACATATGTGATCAAACTACTCCCTCTAGCTGTACTTCATCACATCCTGGACACGCTGGCTACATATGTGATCAAACTACTCCCTCTAGCTGCACTTCATCACATCCTGGACACGCTGGCTACATATGTGATCAAACTACTCCCTCTAGCTGCACTTCATCACATCCTGGACACGCTGGCTACATATGTGATCAAACTACTCCCTCTAGCTGCACTTCATCACATCCTGGACACGCTGGCTACATATGTGATCAAACTACTCCCTCTAGCTACACCCTCATCACATCCTGGACATTCTGGCTACACATGTGATCAAATTACTCCCTCTAGCTGCACATCATCACATCCTGGACACGCTGGCTACATATGTGATCAAACTACTCCCTCTAGCTGCACTTCATCACATCCTGGACACGCTGGCTACATATATGATCAAACTACTCCCTCTAGCTGCACTTCATCACATCCTGGACACGCTGGCTACATATGTGATCAAACTACTCCCTCTAGCTGCACTTCATCACATCCTGGACACGCTGGCTACACATGTGATCAAACTACTCCCTCTAGCTGCACTTCATCACATCCTGGACACGCTGGCTACATATGTGATCAAACTACTCCCTCTAGCTGCACTTCATCACATCCTGGACACGCTGGCTACATATGTGATCAAACTACTTCCTCTAGCTACACCTCATCACATCCTGGACATTCTGGCTACACATGTGATCAAATTACTCCCTCTAGCTGCACATCATCACATCCTGGACACGCTGGCTACATATGTGATCAAACTACTCCCTCTAGCTGCACTTCATCACATCCTGGACACGCTTGCTACATATGTGATCAAACTACTCCCTCTAGCTGCACTTCATCACATCCTGGACACGCTGGCTACACATGTGATCAAACTACTCCCTCTAGCTGCACTTCATCACATCCTGGACACGCTGGCTACATATGTGATCAAAATACTCCCTCTAGCTGCACTTCATCACATCCTGGACACGCTGGCTACATATGTGATCAAACTACTTCCTCTAGCTACACCTCATCACATCCTGGACATTCTGGCTACACATGTGATCAAATTACTCCCTCTAGCTGCACATCATCACATCCTGGACACGCTGGCTACACATGTGATCAAACTACTCCCTCTAGCTGCACATCATCACATCCTGGACACGCTGGCTACACATGTGATCAAACTACTCCCTCTAGCTGCACTTCATCACATCCTGGACACGCTGGCTACATATGTGATCAAACTACTCCCCCTAGCTACACTTCATCACATCCTGGACAAGCTGGCTACATACATGTATGTGATCAAACTACTCCCTCTAGCTGCACTTCATCACATCCTGGACACGCTGGCTACATATGTGATCAAATTACTCCCTCTAGCTGCACATCATCACATCCTGGCCAACGCTATCCCTACGTACTGCTTATTTCAAAGGGCAGACAATAACAAGGTTTATACATATCTCCGCTAAAACTCACTTTGACAGCTTCTTAGTGCTTCAGCTGTTTCGACTCCAAGATATTTTCGAGCGTGGATTTGAATTCTTTGCAAAGGAAGTAAACCAGCAGCCCCAAAAACCGTCTTTAAAAACCCGTGAAGTACTGCCTTCAAGATCTTGTGCCTACACATGTGTCTATCCACCACTAGTGATGGACAGGGGGTGCATCTCTGGTTATAACAAAAACACCTCATCTCACACATTACTGCAGTACTGGCCGCCAATCCCTTAGCAAGTCTTAGTGAGTCCATAAAGGTTCTAGCTCACAAGGGAGAGTAACGAAGACCATGCCCATATAAGAACACACACCCTCAGAATGGCTCTAGGGAGATCACCCCTTGAGTTGTGCTGTCCAGACTGTTAGCTAGCTAGTGATTTCCCCCCCCCCCCCCCCCCCCTTGGCCCGGCTTCCCTACTCTAAAAAGACAAGCTGCGGTGTGGCACCTGTAACTACATATGCAATGAATCTCTCCACTTCGTCGTAAACATAGAGAACAGATGGTGGTACATAGATAACCTTCTGAGAACACGAAACTATACGTCCAGACTTTAGCACCTCCATGCAAAAATGATCACATTGATTGCCAGTCTTACCGAGCACAGCAGTTCCTCACCCAAGCATTGCAGTTCCTCACCCAAGCACAGCAGCTCCTCACTCAACACTGTGCACAGTTCCTCACCCATTGCAGTTCCTCACCCAAGCACTGCAGTTCCTCACCCAAGCACTGCAGTTCCTCACCCAAGCACCGCAGTTCCTCACCCAAGCACTTCAGTTCCTCACCCAAGCACTGCAGTCCCTCACCCATTCCTCACCCAGGTCAGTCTCCCAAACTTCCTTAGAGTTATATAGCCACAAACAACAGCCTCTATTTCGAAAAGATTTGACATTGTCAGATTTTTTATCCCAGCCCAAATTGAAGAGGTGTGGTTATCAAACACACAGCATAATTAGCAAGTTCATTATAAAACCACGATTTTTTCCCAGCGAATTATTTGATTTTGAAAATGAATGAAATATTGCTAAACGGAAATTATTCTATATACTTTCCACCCACACACAACTAATTTTCAAATTTTTATAAGAATTGCAACAACTAATCTGTTCACCAATTCTGCATTGATCCACTTCTCTATCCCAGCCAAATACACTAAATAGGTAATGGTCGTCATGCTCAAATGTTGCCTGTGTCTATATGAATGGATGTGGTGTTGTCCTAAGCAACATCTTGTAGGTGACTGCTTGGCTTTCATTTAAACAAAAAATATTGACTACTCTATTAGGAATCGCCCCTCCAATTGTAACCGTGTAACTCAGTCTAGTAACTGCCCTTCCTGCCCTTCCTATTGTAACCATGGAGGCAAATAGCAATAAGACGCAGCCAAATAGGAGGGGGGGGGGGGCAATTCAAGAAAACATTCTGGTCACTGCAGGGCTTGAACTCTTGATTTCTGCTATCTAGGTGGGGTACTCAACTGTTGAGCCACAGTCACCCCAACAATTAGAAATCCTACAAACTGCTACTTGAACTCCTTCACAACTGCAATCGATAGTAACCACCCTTCTAATTGTAACCACCCTTTCAATAAGTAATCAAAGGTAGTTGGATGGAAGTAAATATAACCGTGCCTCCTATTAGACATATAGTCAAAAGAGAAACGAGTATTTTACCAATGTGAAACAAACAATACAGGACCCTTTACCTATTAAATAATGAAGACCTAATTGTAGTTCATTATACTAATAGGAGGTAAAGGGTCTTATAAATGTTTGTCATTTGCTTGTTTCATTCTTTTCATTTTTTTAAAATCCAAAATACAAAAATTAAATATTTTTTGTCTCGTGTATTTCGTGTATTTGTCAAGTGCACACACATTTATGTCGGACTTCACAGTATTGTCATGTCCCACAACAGGACACCGAAAGGTCTCCACCATTCCTCTCCAGCTCTATGCTATCCATGAGCTCAGACAGCTTCTTCCCAAGTCATCTCTGTCAGAGAGTAACTTGCTAACTGATAATCCTGAAACGTACACTCCGAATAACCCGCTCTACTTTTTGAAGGTATTCATGACATCATCATTCGATACACATAACCCTTGTGATAAGCGTTACATTTGTTATGCACAAACACTTTAGGCAGAGTCTACAACCGCTGACGGTGAAGATCCTTTACCAACTCTGTCCTATATGCATTTTTTCCAGATTCCAACAATCTTGCATTGTTGTTGTGGAAATAATGTCTCTCTTTACTCACCTTTCACTCTTTTCTTTGATTGTCCCCCTCTTTCACTGCCACAGTCCACACCAGTCACTCTTTTCCTCTTCACTGGCAGTAATCCTAGATCTCTAAGGTATAAAAGAACGCTATTTTGTTAGCTATTGACATAAAACTACGTCAATGAGTAAGCATATAACAGTCCAACAGTGTATATCAAGAGCTAGACCGAGTAACGAAACACACAGGCTTGAATATTGTGATTTTAACTCACCTAGCAAGCTGCTTAGTTCTAGATGGCCTATACATCATCATCCCTTCAAGGTCAGGTTCAGCCGCTACAGGATTTGAAACTACCGCCAGAGGCGACCATTTACCAGTTGTGCGTTGTGTTGTCCAAGGGCGTTCCAGCTGAAAGTTGTTTACGATTTCTAATCAGGGAAAGGTCCGAGCGTCCTTCTTACCGCAAAATGCTGAAATTCTGTACAAGAAATATATGGAAGTGCCCCGTGAATCAGTTTCTATCTGGCACGTCGACGGTAAGTGTTAGCAGCATATAGTTGTAGAGGCAGCTCTAATAAGGCAACACCTACCTACAAGTGACCTTTTTCTGTGCTTTTAATTTAATTACACCCAGAGTGTAATTCCTGCAGCCTCTTTTGCCAGCATGCCCCACGGTAATTATTTTTGTGTTAGCGCTAGACGCCTTCACAGTGATGACAAGGCAAGAAGGACAAAGGTGCAGTTTCCAACGCTGCCTGTAGAATGGCAAGGGAGGTACGTGAAGGGCGAAACGTACAAATATCAAGACTCTCTTCCGAAATTGCCAGTGCCACCTCTGCAGCAAACTCTGAAGAAATACCTTACTGCAATACGGGTAGGTCGATTATTTCTTTAATGAGATTTGATGAGGTAGTCATATCACACTGACCAGACTCTTACACTTATGAGCTAGTCTCACTGCAATAGGAAATACAAGGTCCCGAATGTGTGAAAGATTATCTCTCTTTGCTTGCCTTGAATGTCTCTTGCTTGAGAACATGCATAGCAACTTTCCATGCTTGTATGTCGTTGACATGATTGCAGAGTAAAACCATGCACCAACAAGACAAGGTCATTAACTCTTTAAGGTTTAACTCTTTAAGGTTGGGAACATTATCTGTATGTCTGCGCAGGGAAAGCAACTTGGAGGACTAATACCAAAATGCTCGCTAGAGTTTGGCGTGGTGAAATCTAAAATCTAACTCAATAAGACCACAGTTTGAGGTTTACAGTTGCTGGCATCGTTGTCGGATTCAACAACGACAGCAGCAAGGATGTGTGCTTCTATAGCTAAAGGCAGAAAATTATCTGGATGATCACTACGGTCTTTGTCCATAAGTATTCCGATTGCAGTTTAATGGCTGCTAGGCTAGCTAGTGTATCAACTGTGATTGAGCCTTCAAGAGATGGAGAAGGCATCCGCTGTTTCTTCATTACATGACTTAAAAAATAATTTGGGTGCGTGTTTGTCGTGTTATTTTAATTTTCGTCCTGATAGAGTTGAGCGTGTTATGATGCTTAACTCGTGTTATGCTTAATCTTCCTGCTCCTGGCTTGTTTAATTAACCAACTGACAGCTGACTTATAATGGAATGTGTGTGTTTTTCAAGTTTTTAAAATTAATATTTATAGATGAATAATTTATAGATGAATATAACCTTATCCCATTTTTCACCAAATTTTCTAATTTCATCTGCTCCATAGATTTCATGTAGAATATTGACCTTTGAAGCTTGACTTCTCAAAACGTGTTCTTGCTCAAACTTTATAGTTTTGATTTAAAGCCCTTTTAAATACTCTTTATTTCTAATGCATTTATAGAGTGGTTGTTGTTGTTATGTATCATCAAGCAAACGCCTGGCTTCTTGAGCCATGAGACTTGACCTTCATATATGCATGCCTTTATATGCTTGACCTTTGTATATGCATGCCTTTATATGGGATTGAGCGTATCTGAATGCTGCTCATGGCTAACATTAAACCACAGACCAAGTGTGGAACCTAAAACCAGTGGAGGAATTGTTTTGCAGCTGGAAGAGGTCAGTGATTAACATTTCTGCTGGTATCTAATGATCTACCTGTAGTGGAGTTGGTTTTTCCAGAAAGATCAAAGAGGGAGACAGCTGGAATTTTTTTACAAAAACTTGTAGTTACCACTTTGTAGCTCCGTAGATTCTGCAACCTTCATGGTATGCACTTGATATATAGCTCATAAAATAGGTCTCTCTGTGTGCTCTCTTTTGATACTAAAATATTTTTCATAGGTATAACTATAGCCAAGTTACTGGAGCTAAAGTGGGGGGAACCTCAAAACCTGAATGCCTGATTTTGCCACATAAATAACTCCAAATTGCCAAGTGCTAGAGAGTTGAAATTAGCACCAATGGCTAGAGGAAGCCCTACTCTATGCAATGGGTGGTTTCATAAGGTGCTAAAACGTAAGTACGTGGTCAAGCACACGGGTAGAAAATGAATTTCATGAAATTCATTTTCCACCTGCATGCTTCACCACGTACTTATGTTTTAGCGCATACTATATATGATGCATATTCAGTGACATATCTCATTATGCACGAATGGCACGAATGCAAAATCAGTACTAGTCTGATGAAATTCTATTAGCACGTGAAAATGTAGGAATTTAAAAAATGATTAGATATTGACTGACATTTGTTAGGAAAAAAATGTTAGGAAAAATATATATTCTGCCACCATATATTATTGGAGCTCTTGATTAATTAAGGTAAATTATCCTTTCACCTTCTTGTACTGGTATGAGAAATCCTTGGCCTGGGGTATTTTGAAATCCATGTGTTCACTGTCACAGATAGAAATTTCCAAAATAAATATTATACGCAACATTACAAAACCGTCTCTGCAACGTGGTTCCTCCCTGTTGCCCCAACATCCTCACATTGTAGTTGCAAGGCATGTCAGCTTTGTGATACTTGCGAGGGAGACTTCTGCACTGGGGACGACATGAACAGCAGGTAAATTCCAGGCACATAGGAGCAAGTGGCACTAATTTGGGCTGAAGTTCTGCTACGATACGTTCCCAGCCCATACAAGGTGAGAAAGACCGGGCTCTGAGCAATGGGCATTCCTCCAAATCAGTGCTTGGTAGCCAGAGTTCTCTTATAATATACTCTAGAGCATCACTGGTTGGTGGCGGTGGCTCTGGTTGTCCAGACTGAGTGAACACATGATGCCAAACAATGTCAACTGAATGTGTGTGGCTGGTCTCGTAGACCTCTGCTGGTTTGCCTCGTAGACCCAGCATGTCTCTGCTGGTTTGCCTCGTAGACCCACAGCACGGCTCTGCTGGTTTGCCTCGTAGACCCACAGCACGTCTCTGCTGGTTTGCCTCGCAGACCCAGCACGTCTCTGCTGGTTTTTATTGTCTCATTGTTTCAGTTCTTCTTCTTCTCCACCTAGTCCATGGAGCAGTGGGAAATATTCCTCGAATATCCTCCATGCCGACCATTTGCTATGACTTGGTTAGTAAGCTGCGTCGAAACTGGTGAAGAGGCAGCAACGAAGTGGACGAGTTTATAGACCAGTTGTTATGCACAGCCTCAATAGCTTCCACTTCTCTGGTGTCCCGGACATCATCCAGAGAGATGTGCATTGCATGCGGGGGCGGGGGTGAGGGGGTGGGGACATTAGCGCAAGGAGCTCGGCCGTGTCCCTTGCCTGACCAACAACTGTGCTGGATACTTTCTATGGCATTTGTCTTGGTCAGCCCCTTGTAGAATAAACATCCATTGTCGCTTTTGATGACTGAACTTAAAGTTCATCTTCCAAATCTTCTGCTGCAACATTTGAGATGAGTTTTTCTGAATGAAATCCTTCAGGGTCTGCCTTGCTTTCAGGTAGGACCATGAAATCTACTTGGTAAGAGTATGTCATACCCTTCAACAATACTAGACCCCCTGGGATTCCGTGAAACCGAAAAACAGACAAAACAGACTGGGGGAAATGCTAAGCACCAAACCTGAATAACTCCAGCTGCTTCAGCTGCTTGTATTTTTTTTCCTACATGAGATTATAAAAGATGTAATTCCATGTATGAACTTATTTAGAATAATGCAAGCTACATAGCCACCCCCAGCATTGTTATCCTCCATCAGCTGTCCTACACCTGGAAGCCAGTAGCATCAGTGGATGTGGAGGGAGTTTCTCCTACTACAAACATTTGCTAAATAATAGAAGGGAGAGCCTTACTGATGAAAATACAAAGTTCTTAGTTGTACTCGACCACATGCTGACATTGAGGGACGTTTTGCATAAGAACTTATATTCTGGTGTCTTTTGCTGTATGAATATAATAGTATCCATGTTCACACATACAGCATGCATGTCCACACATACAGCGTGCATGTCCACACATACAGTATGCATGTCCACACATACAATGTGCATGTCCACACATACAGCGTGCATGTCCACACATACAGTATGCATGTCCACACATACAATGTGCATGTCCACACATACAGTGTGCATTTCCACACATACAGTATGCATGTCCACACATACAGCGTGCATGTCCACGCATACAGTATGCATGTCAACACATACAGTGTGCATGTCAACACATACAGTATGCATGTCCACACATACAGTATGCATGTCCACACATACAGTGTGCATGTCCACACATACAGTGTGCATGTCCACACATACAGTGTGCATTTCCACACATACAGTATGCATGTCCACACATACAATGTGCATGTCCACACATACAGTATGCATGTCAACACATACAGTGTGCATGTCCACACATACAGTGTGCATGTCCACACATACAGTATGCATGTCCACACATAGTATGCATGTCCACACATACAGCATGCATGTCCACACATACAGCATGCATGTCCACACATACAGCATGCATGTCCACACATACAGCGTGCATGTCCACATACAGTGTGCATGTCCAAAATGTCTTGAAATCAAATTTGAAACGGAAAATACACAAAAATTGCACTTTGAAGCGGAATTCAACATACAGTATGTAGAAACGGAAAAATCTATTTTCTGAAACGGAATTCCAGGGGGTCTATAATACGTCCAATTGGCTGGCAGACTTACTCTCTGGACTTCTCTTGTGTTGCACTTGGTTGACTCATGTCGGTGTCTGTCAAAGATAGCTTCTGTTCTGACATGGGAATCCAATTTGTAGGAATGATCTTACCACTAAGTCAGCAGACATTATTGCCCCGGAAGGTTTTCCAATAAGTCGTAACAAATGTTTGTCCCAAGGGGTCTATAATACGTCCAATTGGCTGGCAGACTTACTCTCTGGACTTCTCTTGTGTTGCACTTGGTTGACTCATGTCAGTGTCTGTCAAAGATAGCTTCTGTTCAACCTGACTTGTTCCCAGTAGAAAGTGTACCATTCATCTCGGGTAATGATCTCGGGTAATGACAGGGGCACTGGCGGTACAAGTTAATGCTTCAGAATGGCAAGTTAGGCCAGCATCGCGACCTGCTTCAGTGATCAAGCACTGGCATTAGCTCTTGCTTCAGAATGGCAGCATCACGACCTGCTTCAGTGATCAAGCACTGGCATTAGCTCTTGCTTCAGAATGGCAGGTTAGGCCGGCATCGCGACCTGCTTCAGTGATCAAGCACTGGCATTAGCTCATGCTTCAGAATGGCAGGTTAGGCCGGCATCGCGACCTGCTTCAGTGATCAAGCACTGGCATTAGCTCATGCTTCAGAATGGCAGCATCACGACCTGCTTCAGTGATCAAGCACTGGCATTAGCTCTTGCTTCAGAATGGCCAGCATCGCGACCTGCTTCAGTGATCAAGCACTGGCATTAGCTCTTGCTTCAGAATGGCAGGTTAGGCCGGCATCGCGACCTGCTTCAGTGATCAAGCACTGGCATTAGCTCATGCTTCAGAATGGCAGCATCACGACCTGCTTCAGTGATCAAGCACTGGCATTAGCTCTTGCTTCAGAATGGCCAGCATCGCGACCTGCTTCAGTGATCAAGCACTGGCATTAGCTCTTGCTTCAGAATGGCCAGCATCGCGACCTGCTTCAGTGATCAAGCACTGGCATTAGCTCTTGCTTCAGAATGGCAGGTTAGGCCAGCATCACGACCTGCTTCAGTGATCAAGCACTGGCATTAGCTCTTGCTTCAGAATGGCAGGTTAGGCCAGCATCACGACCTGCTTCAGTGATCAAGCACTGGCATTAGCTCTTGCTTCAGAATGGCAGGTTAGGCCAGCATCACGACCTGCTTCATAAGCAGTGATCAAGCACTGGCATTATCTCTTGCTTCAGAATGGACAGCATCGCGACCTGCTTCAGTGATCAAGCACTGGCATTATCTCTTGCTTCAGAATGGCCAGCATCACGACCTGCTTCATAAGCAGTGATCAAGCACTGTCATGCTTCAGAATGACAGGTTAGGCCAGCATCGCGACCTGCTTCAGTGATCAAGCACTGGCATTAGCTCTTGCTTCAAAATGGCAAGTTAGGCCAGCATCACGACCTGCTTCAGTGATCAAGCACTGGCATTAGCTCTTGCTTCAGAATGGCAGGTTAGGCCAGCATCACGACCTGCTTCATAAGCAGTGATCAAGCACCTCTTGCTTCAGAATGGCAGGCTAGGCCAGCATCACGACCTGCTTCAGTGATCAAGCACTGGCATTAGCTCTTGCTTCAGAATGGCAGGTTAGGCCAGCATCACGACCTGCTTCAGTGATCAAGCACTGGCATTAGCTCTTGCTTCAGAATGGCAGGTTAGGCCAGCATCACGACCTGCTTCATAAGCAGTGATCAAGCACTGGCATTATCTCTTGCTTCAGAATGGCCAGCATCGCGACCTGCTTCAGTGATCAAGCACTGGCATTATCTCTTGCTTCAGAATGGCCAGCATCACGACCTGCTTCATAAGCAGTGATCAAGCACTGTCATGCTTCAGAATGACAGGTTAGGCCAGCATCGCGACCTGCTTCAGTGATCAAGCACTGGCATTAGCTCTTGCTTCAAAATGGCAAGTTAGGCCAGCATCACGACCTGCTTCAGTGATCAAGCACTGGCATTAGCTCTTGCTTCAGAATGGCAGGTTAGGCCAGCATCACGACCTGCTTCATAAGCAGTGATCAAGCACTGGCATTATCTCTTGCTTCAGAATGGCCAGCATCGCGACCTGCTTCAGTGATCAAGCACTGGCATTAGCTCATGCTTCAGAATGGCAGGTTAGGCCAGCATCACGACCTGCTTCATAAGCAGTGATCAAGCACTGTCATGCTTCAGAATGGCAGGTTAGGCCAGCATCGCGACCTGCTTCAGTGATCAAGCACTGGCATTAGCTCATGCTTCAGAATGGCAGGTTAGGCCAGCATCACGACCTGCTTCATAAGCAGTGATCAAGCACTGTCATGCTTCAGAATGGCAGGTTAGGCCAGCATCGCGACCTGCTTCAGTGATCAAGCACTGGCATTAGCTCTTGCTTCAGAATGGCAAGTTAGGCCAGCATCACGACCTGCTTCAGTGATCAAGCACTGGCATTAGCTCTTGCTTCAGAATGGCAGGTTAGGCCAGCATCACGACCTGCTTCATAAGCAGTGATCAAGCACTGGCATTATCTCTTGCTTCAGAATGGCCAGCATCGCGACCTGCTTCAGTGATCAAGCACTGGCATTAGCTCATGCTTCAGAATGGCAGGTTAGGCCAGCATCACGACCTGCTTCATAAGCAGTGATCAAGCACTGTCATGCTTCAGAATGGCAGGTTAGGCCAGCATCGCGACCTGCTTCAGTGATCAAGCACTGGCATTAGCTCATGCTTCAGAATGGCAAGTTAGGCCAGCATCACGACCTGCTTCAGTGATCAAGCACTGGCATTAGCTCATGCTTCAGAATGGCAGCATCGCGACCTGCTTCAGTGATCAAGCACTGGCATTAGCTCATGCTTCGGTTAGGCCAGCATCACGACCTGCTTCATAAGCAGTGATCAAGCACTGGCATTAGCTCATGCTTCAGAATGGCAAGTTAGGCCAGCATCACGACCTGCTTCATAAGCAGTGATCAAGCACTGGCATTAGCTCTTGCTTCAGAATGCAGGTTAGGCCAGCATCGCGACCTGCTTCAGTGATCAAGCACTGGCATTAGCTCATGCTTCAGAATGGCAGGTTAGGCCAGCATCACGACCTGCTTCAGTGATCAAGCACTGGCATTAGCTCATGCTTCAGAATGCAGGTTAGGCCAGCATCGCGACCTGCTTCATAAGCAGTGATCAAGCACTGGCATTAGCTAATGCTTCAGAATGGCAGGTTAGGCCAGCATCGCGACCTGCTTCATAAGCAGTGATCAAGCACTGGCATTAGCTCATGCTTCAGAATGGCAAGCATCGCGACCTGCTTCATAAGCAGTGATCAAGCACTGGCATTAGCTCTTGCTTCAGAATGGCAGGTTAGGCCAGCATTGCGACCTGCTTCAGTGATCAAGCACTGGCATTAGCTCATGCTTCAGAATGGCAGGTTAGGCCAGCATCACGACCTGCTTCAGTGATCAAGCACTGGCATTGGTTCTTGCTTCAGAATGGCAGGTTAGGCCAGCATCGCGACCTGCTTCATAAGCAGTGATCAAGCACTGGCATTAGCTAATGCTTCAGAATGGCAGGTTAGGCCAGCATCACGACCTGCTTCAGTGATCAAGCACTACAGATTGTTTCCATCCACTTTCACTGCCTTTTTAAAATCCATTTCTTTGCTGTTCTTGGCCACGTGATATGGATGAGGGGGTCCATTGTTTCTTAGCAGCATTGGAGCATAGAAGGAGGCAAGTAACAGCTTCAGTCACAACTTTACGACCTTCTCAATAATCAACTTCAAATTGCATCATCTCGACGTTTCGACGGGATGCTCTAGCCTTCATCAGGAATTATTGATGAAGCTAGAGCATCTAGTCGAGACATCAAGAGAATACAATCTGGAGTTGATTATTGAGAAGGTTATTGTAATGTTATTATGTCAACTGAGAGTTCATCGAGAGTTTAATCTCTCTACTGTCTCTAACTTGCTGTTGACTCAGAGATCTAGCATCAAGCAGTGGACTTTAGAATTCCTCTGTTGCCAGATCTTTTTTGCTGCCGTGTTCTGCAGAGATGCACTTCTTGCTTCATCACTGGTAGACAATACTGGAAGTCTTTGGAAAGTGTTGACCTATGCACCTTCAGCAGCATTGTCCCGTCATTGTTCGGGTAGCCATTGTGCCGAATATCACCACTAACACTCCACATGTTCCAAGCGAGAGCTATGTTGGATTCGAGGTTGCTTGACAGTATCTTCTGTTTAGCTCTGAAGGTGTCTTTGTGATGCCGCAATGCCTCCTGCTTTCTTGCCTGTGCCGTTGAACCCGTTCTTGAACTTGGTCCTGGTCCACTTGGTTGAGTATATGCTTCGCCAAAAAGCTTCCCTTCTGAAACACTGACAATACAGTTGTGAGGAGTTGATACATCTCGGCTAAATAGATGTGTCCCTAGTGAGCACAGTTACAGTGATCATAACACATTAAATATGGCAGCATGACTGAAAGATAAATAGATGTGTCTCCAGTGAGAACAGTTAGTAAAGTGATCTTAGTAAATTAAATATGGCAGCATAAATGCCGAAAGATTTCAGATGCATGTTCCCACATTTCATTCCCGCTGGGACTGAGTGAAGAATACGAGTGTTGGCACCATATCCATGAACGGCCACACCATGTGGAGAAATCCACATATTCATGTGTTTTCAGTGTATCATAAGCTGTTGAAAATTATCCTAACCCTCCACTGTTCACTGCGGTTCACTTGAAATCAAAGAGGTTATGGCATCAAACCATTCCCTGTCATGGCCCTGTATGAGCTAGCAAACGCGGCATAAATGTCCTCCAGGGGACCTGCGAGACGAGTTTATGAGCTCTCGTTCCTTTGTTGGGGGATTTTCCTGAAAGAGTGTATTGAACTGTAACCCGGCCACTCTCCACCCCCACTTCAGCTAGGCCAGAACCACTCGTAGGGATCACCAATAGTTGTGGTGTAATATACTGCCTTGTTTTTGGTTGGCTGAATGGCTGTCTTCTTTATTGTTAGCTGATGTCCTTATTTTACCAGGTTCAAATATTTGCTCGGCTGACATCATATGCTTTTTTAAATCAGCTTTTTGGCCGACATTTCAAATACTTCGGTCTTCATCGGGAAAATCATAAAAGATTAAAACAATGCATCACATCCACACTCGCTGGCAACGCATCCACACTCGCTGGCATCATATCCACACTCGCTGGCAACATATCCACACTCGCTGGCAACGCATCCACATTCACTGGCAACGCATCCACACTCACTGGCAACACATCCACACTCGCTGGCAACATATCCACACTCGCTGGCAACGCATCCACATTCACTGGCAACGCATCCACACTCACTGGAAACACATCCACACTCGCTGGCAACGCATCCACACTCGCTGGCAATGCATCCACACTCGCTGGCAATGCATCCACACTCACTGGCAATGCATCCACACTCGCTGGCAACACATCCACACTCACTGGCAACACATCCACACTCGCTGGCAACGCATCCACACTCACTGGCAATGCATCCACACTCACTGGCAACATATCCACACTCACTGGCAATGCATCCACACTCACTCGCAACACATCCACACTCGCTGGCAACACATCCACACTCACTGGCAATGCATCCACACTCGCTGGCAATGCATCCACACTCACTGGCAATGCATCCACACTCACTGGCAACGCATCCACACTCGCTGGCAACACATCCACACTCACTGGCAATACATCCACACTCGCTGGCAACGCATCCACACTCACTGTCAACACATTCACACTCTCTGGCAATACATCCACACTTGCTGGCAACACATCCACACTCACTGGCAATGCATCCACACTCGCTGGCAACACATCCACACTCACTGGCAACGCATCCACACTCACTGGCAACATATCCACACTCACTGGCAACGCATCCACACTCACTCGCAACACATCCACACTCACTGGCAACGCATCCACACTCACTCGCAACACATCCACACTCACTGGCAATGCATCCACACTCGCTGGCAACGCATCCACACTCGCTGGCAACACATCCACACTCGCTGGCAATGCATCCACACTCGCTGGCAATGCATCCACACTCACTGGCAATGCATCCACACTCACTCGCAACACATCCACACTCACTGGCAATGCATCCACACTCGCTGGCAACGCATCCACACTCGCTGGCAACACATCCACACTCGCTGGCAATGCATCCACACTCGCTGGCAATGCATCCACACTCACTGGCAATGCATCCACACTCACTGGCAATGCATCCACACTCGCTGGCAATGCATCCACACTCACTGGCAATGCATCCACACTCACTGGCAATGCATCCACACTCACTGGCAACACATCCACACTCACTGGCAACACATCCACACTCACTGGCAATGCATCCACACTCACTGGCAACACATCCACACTCACTGGCAACGCATCCACACTCGCTGGCAATGCATCCACACTCACTGGCAATGCATCCACACTCACTGGCAATGCATCCACACTCGCTGGCAATGCATCCACACTCACTGGCAATGCATCCACACTCACTGGCAATGCATCCACACTCACTGGCAACACATCCACACTCACTGGCAACACATCCACACTCACTGGCAATGCATCCACACTCACTGGCAACACATCCACACTCACTGGCAACGCATCCACACTCACTGGCAACGCATCCACACTCGCTGGCAATACATCCACACTCGCTGGCAATGCATCCACACTCACTGGCAATGCATCCACACTCACTGGCAATGCATCCACACTCGCTGGCAATGCATCCACACTCGCTGGCAATGCATCCACACTCGCTGGCAACACATCCACACTCGCTGGCAATGCATCCACACTCGCTGGCAACGCATCCACACTCACTGGCAACGCATCCATACTCGCTGGCAACACATCCACACTCGCTGGCAACGCATCCACACTCACCGACAACACATTTCACACAAGAAATGCATGTGATTCGTGAATCATCCAAATAACAGCACAGCGATACATCCAACAGATGAAGGTGGGCATGATTTCACATGCATTGTCTTGAGAGTTGAGACCCAGCAACCGAGTAGCTCCACCCCTACATCTCGATTGAAGCGCTGATCCCTCGATGTGAGGTGGCAGCACCTCCTTCGTGAGCAACTCTCTCCATTTTCTGGCTCTATGTAGATCACAGAGGTGGTCTCTTCCCACAAGATTGGGTGGTGTTGATTCCACACATGGTCTGCAAAAGCAGACTTCTCAAGTTTCCATTCTGCAAGAATCTTTATGATCCTCCATAGCTATAGCAAGTTGAGGAGTTGAATATCTAAGTGTCTCCAGCCTTCCTGCCCTGGCCGCTGTAAACTATGCAGCCAATTCTCACTCCTGTATTGTCAGTTCTCTATCTTTGAAAACACAAGCTTTGTTTCCCCGATCTTTTTTCCCCCCACAAGGACAACCACAGATAAATTCTTATTCAAAGTTGTATACTACAAAAATACAACCACAGCTGAACATAATTAGAACTACAATAGCTGGCTTAATTAATAAGATTGTGGAGAAGCATTACTATGTATGCATGATAGGGTTACCATGGTTAAAAGTGGTTGTGGTCTTATTAGTGGTGTGTAATGCTGCACCATCAGTGTGAAATTAATTAGCTTGTCTTGGTTGCTATGTAATTAATTCATGTTTGGAGCTAAATACATGTACTTGAAGTCGTTTTCTGATAGGAGCAGCAATTCTGTTGTGGCTGTAGCTGTTTAAACAGAAAATGTCCCTCCTCACTGGCATTGAATGTGCTGTTGGCCTTCTAAATCCCAAGAGTTCTCTCTCCTGCTCATCTCCATGAGCTTACGAACCCAATCATCGTGAGGTCGATTGTGCGCCGTCTGTCTCTGTTATTAGCAGAATTCCATTCACGCACAGCTCCTCCCATTCACGCACAGCTCCTCCCATTCACGCACAGCTCCTCCCATTCACGCACAGCTCCTCCCATTCACGCACAGCTCCTCCCATTCATGCACAGCTCCTCCCATTCATGCACAGCTCCTCCCATTCACGCACAGCTCCTCCCATTCACGCACAGCTCCCCCCATTCATGCACAGCTCCTCCCATTCACGCAAAGCTCCTCCCACTCACACACAGATTCACGCACAGCTCCTCCCATTCATGCACAGCTCCTCCCATTCACGCACAGCTCCTCCCATTCATGCGCAGCTCCTCCCATTCACGCACACCTCATCCCGGAAGCCGCCACTGACACGTTGCGAGAGACCAGGCACAGAGACCTGACGATGATTCAAATTCGCAAGTTTGCTCCACTCTTTACACAGTTCGAAAAAACCGTGCGTTGTGCATGCACAGGAGATGTCTCATCATCCTACAAAATAGGAACCACCTCGTGCAGCAAGCTTCTCTCTCATGATAAAATGACAGCTAACTTGAAATGACTCGACATTTTGTCTCTCTTCCGTGAAACACTTCCTACAGTAAGTGCAAGTAAGCCTCTGCTGCTGCTGCTGCTGCTGGGAATGAAGAAGGGAAAAGTCAGCTCCCTGAAGCACTTCCTAAGTGCAAGTAAGCCTCTGCTGCTGCTGCTGCTGCTGCTGAAGAGGGGAAAAGTCAGCTCCCTGAAGCACTTCCTAAGTGCAAGTAAGCTCAGCTGCTGCTGCTGCTGCTGGGAATGAAGAGTGTAGAGCAAGATTAGAGCAAGATTTCTGACTAGCTCAACAACTGACTTCAGTCACTGTCATATGCCAGGAGAGGTACGCGCACTGTTGCACAAGTCAGTTCAGGTAGGGATAAGGCAAGGTGGCTAGGGATGGGCTAGGGCTATGGATGAGACTAGGGCTAGGGATGAGGCTAGGGTTACAGATGAGGCTAGGGCTAGGGATGAAGCTAGAGCTACAGATGAGGCTAGGGATAGGGATGAGGCTAGGGCTACAGGTGAGGCTAGGGATAGGGATGAGGCTAGAGCTAGGGATGAGGCTAGGGCTGGGGATGAGGCCAGGGATAGGGATGAGGCTAGGGATAGGGATGAGGCTAGGGATAGGGATGAGGCTAGGGATAGGGATGAGGCTAGGGCTAGGGATGAGGCTAGGGCTAGGGATGAGGCTAGGGCTGGGGATGAGGCCAGGGATAGGGATGAGGCTAGGGATAGGGATGAGGTAGGGATGAGGCTAGGGCTAGGGATGAGGCTAGGGCTGGGGATGAGGATAGGGATGAGGCTAGGGCTAGGGATGAGGCTAGGGCTAGGGATGAGGCTAGGGCTGGGGATGAGGCCAGTGATAGGGATGAGGCTAGGGATAGGGATGAGGTAGGGATGAGGCTAGGGGTGGGGGTGGGGATAGGGCGTGGCCAAGGCCACGCCTTTCGCCTACACTGCTCCCAACTCCGTGAAACCTGGGAGGAGTCACGGAGGATCCCTGAAAGGGATACAGCTTGGACAGTGACTGCTGACATGCTAGGGCTAGGGGTGAGGCTAGGGCTGGGGATGAGGCTAGGGCTAGGGATGAGGCCAGGGATATGGATGAGGCTAGGGATAGGGATGAGGCTAGGGCTGGGGATGAGGCTAGGGCTAGGGATGAGGCTAGGGCTGGGGATGAGGCTAGGGATATGGATGAGGCTATGGCTGGGGATGAGGCTTGGGATAGGGATGAGGCTAGGGATAGGGATGAGGCTAATGAATGATGCTAGAGATAAGGCTGAATGGTACTAGGGATGAGGCTAGGGATAGGGATGAGGCTAAGGATAGGGATGAGGCTAGGGCTGGGGATGAGGCTAGGGCTGGGGATGAGGCTAGGGCTGGGGATGAGGTAGGGATGAGGCTAGGGATAGGGATGAGGCTAGGGGCAGGGCTAGGACTAGGATGATAATAGGGCTAAAGCTAGTGGTAGGGAGCTATAGGTACAGCATACAGTAGGCAGATATTTGGTGCCTATAGTGCCAAATCATTGCTCCTCATCCCACACCCTTCCTTCCCTCCCTTTTATTGCTGTGGAGCACAAGCTGTAAGGAGAATGAGGTCACTTTTCTTTCCCAGCCTAGTACTTGTGATGGCAGGCTTCATCAACAGCAGAGAATTCTGGTGCATGGCGATAGTTTCCTGCATCATATTTGGGTAGGGGAGGGGTAAGTGGTGCGCCCAAGAATATTATTATAACATCGTCGGTATGGTTTGCCAGGTCCAGAGTCCAGGAGGTTGTTCTGGGGTTCCTGTGCCAACTCTCACACTTAGTGTCGATTCTATTAGAAGCTTGAAGGGTGTGTGCCGATGTGGAAGTTACTCAAAGAATAAAAA
Organism: Cladorhizidae sp. MBARI D1340-BT2; assembly: GCA_028752905.1. Classification (NCBI taxonomy): domain Eukaryota; kingdom Metazoa; phylum Porifera; class Demospongiae; order Poecilosclerida; family Cladorhizidae; species Cladorhizidae sp. MBARI D1340-BT2. The sequence continues at coordinate 44,263,786 of JAQNBH010000016.1, read as the reverse complement.
ATCTTGCCAGTCAAAATATTTGATGGTTCAGACATTAAATGACATTTTAGAGTGCTAAATTTAGCGGCTATTTTATTTGGCAGTTATGGACTTTGAACTATAATCTCAATATAGCTGGCTATTATGGTTGTTTTGATAACAATACTGTCATGGCAACGTACATGTATCTTCATAGAGGTGTTCCTCTTGTTTTCATTTTCAATTGATGCAGCCTCTACTGAATGATGAAGAGTTTGAGAGGACGGAGAAGAAGGTAGCTCAGTTTGGCAGACCAGGTGGAGCTGGGGAGCAATTGCAGAAGAAGCTGCTGGAGAGAGCAGAGGCCAAGGAGAGCTGGGTAAGGTCACTAATATTATACTACAGATAGAGGCCAAGGAGAGCTGGGTAAGGTCACTAATATTATACTACAGATAGAGGTCTGGGTAAGGTCACTAATATTATACTGCAGATAGAGGCCATGGAGAGCTGGGTAAGGTCACTAATATTATACTATAGATAGAGGTCTGGGTAAGGTCACTAATATTATACTGCAGATAGAGGCCAAGGAGAGCTGGGTAAGGTCAGTAATATTATACTACAGATAGAGGTCAAGGAGAGCTGGGTAAGGTCACTAATATTATACTACAGATAGAGGCCAAGGAGAGCTGGGTAAGGTCACTAATATTATACTGCAGATAGAGGTCAAGGAGAGCTGGGTAAGGTCACTAATATTATACTACAGATAGAGGTCTGGGTAAGGTCACTAATATTATACTGCAGATAGAGGCCAAGGAGAGCTGGGTAAGGTCACTAATATTATACTACAGATAGAGGTCAAGGAGAGCTGAGTAAGGTCACTAATATTATACTGCAGATAGGGGCCAAGGAGAGCTGGGTAAGGTCACTAATATTATACTACAGATAGAGGCCAAGGAGAGCTGGGTAAGGTCACTAATATTATACTACAGATAGAGGCCAAGGAGAGCTGGGTAAGGTCACTAATATTTAGGGGCCAAGGAGAGCTGGGTAAGGTCACTAATATTATACTGCAGATAGAGGCCAAGGAGAGCTGGGTAAGGTCACTAATGTTATAGGGGCCAAGGAGAGCTGGATGTGGAGCATTCGGATGAGGAGAGTTTGAGTGAGTGTATATATGTGTGTGTGTGTGTGTGTGTGTTTATTTATTTAACATCCAGTCAGATGACCCTCTACTATTTAATATTACATGCATCAATCATCAGGTGAGCTGGAATGGTAAAGGATCATCTAAAACTGGTGTTGTAAATGAGCTGGAATGGTAAAGGGTGGTCGTGCATATGTGTACAAACTTGTTTCTGTCCTTTTTCTGACTAATGGATCCAAGTGGATCCAAAACCCTTTTTGTTCTAGTAACTTCAGTACCCCAAGTACTGTCCGAGTGCCATGTGTTGATGCTAATGCTCTCTCTCATAACTGTGCAGCTATTGGAGTGGTGGGACAATGTGGCTTACTTGGGCTTCAGAGAACCTGTTGTGGTACACTCGAGTCCTGCGGTAGGCTTCCCCCCTCAGGCCCATGGCGACCTGAACACTTACGCCAGGTGCATTGCCAGTGGACATGTGTATGCATCATGTGATAGGGAGGTCACATGTACATCATGTGATAGCATGTCATATGCACTTCATCATTGTCGCATCTCTCTGTATTGCAGGACCATCACAGAGTTCATTGTCGCTACTATTAAGTGGAACCTCGTCATTCAGAAGTGAGCATGTGCCAATTCTTATCCTTTCTTTACTCTGTCCTTTGACCTTCTGTTATGCGTTCATTTTCTTCTCTGTTTTCTTCTCGACTTCGATGTTTTCAGAGGGATGGGGGGGGGGGAGGTGTTCCTTGGATCTGGTTAAACCCCTTCACTTCTCCCTCCCCCCTGTAAATGAAGCATGTAGTTGACAAACTTCCACACATCTGCCCCCATATTTCACAACCCCAGATACCCCCCCCCCCCTTATATAAAAGCTTTTCTCTTCCTCCCACACCTTACCTTCTCTGCTCCTATCCCTGACTTCTCTAACCTTCTCGTCCTCCTTAACCTACTGTACATTTCTCCCCTTCCCCCTCACTGCCCCCCGCAGCGAAGCTGTCCCTCCTGATGTATACCGCAAGAGGCCTATGTGCATGGCACAGTACAATGTCTTCTCAAAATGCCGGATACCCACATTGCCGACAGATGTGTCAAAGAAAACTCCTTTTGCTGAGTCCAGACATGTCATCTTGATCAGGAATGGACATGTAAGATATTATGAGCTTACAAGTGGACATGATGTTTGCGTCTTGCCATAATTTAGGAAATATGGAGAAGAAAGGTGTGTCCAATACTACCTTGGACGGTCTGGGATCATCCTAATGTCCACGTTCAAAGTTATTGTCTATAACACTGCTAGGCCTAGGGCAGCGGTTGCTTGACCGTTGGTGGCAGGGGTGGTTAGAGGTGTGGCTAGGAATGATCCCAGAATGCTCAGAGGGGAGCCGAGTTAATATTAGGTGCTTTAAAAATATTTGAACTTGGACGTCCCCAAATGATCCCAGATGATCCACGGTGATGCTCGAAATAAAATGGGTGTGGCCTCATGGTAATAGTTTATGTGGTAGATGAGGCTCGGCAGCAAAACGTGATTAGACTGGTGTGCTTCAAGAGGATTGAAAAAATTGTGTAACATGATGCACATCCAGCCCATTCACCCTGGCAGCCCAAAGTCTAATTGCTCCTTGTGCATACTATATTTGCCTACCAAATCCAATAAGATCCTGCCGGGTGCATGCACAGATGGTGTGGTTGGTATCTAAGGATCACTATTAGTATGGAACAAAAACTTCTTGTTGTTGTTGCTGTACACACAGCCCCGGGGTTCATAAGTTCCTCCCCCCTGGGGGCATATATGAATGATTACTATGTAGCTGGTAAATGTGATGATCATTTCCCACAACACAGATCGTGAGCAGTGTGCACATTCTCAACATCTCCAAGTGAAGGGGTGCACTCTTTCCATTGGATTGTTCATGCCCACCTAGCATTGCATCACTAGCATTGCATTGCAGTGAGCATGCTCACAAGTGAAAGCCAGCCTGTTGCTATGATACATATTACACAACCATAAATAACGTAAATGTATGTCGTTGATTAGGGACTTCCCCTCTAGTTGACCCCTGCCTCCAGGGAGACTACATAAAACTTACAGCTAGACTAGTTTGGCTGGCCAGTCAAGAGCTATAACTTGATTCAGTGCAAATACAACAAGCTGCAGCCTACTTGAATCAGCTCTGTTGAAGGAAGCAAACAAAAGCTACGCTGGACTATGTCCACGAAACTTACAGCAGAGAAATCCACCTAGGATTATCTCTCAAAGACAGAGGGATTCAGAGTGATTCACTGTAGGCATACATAGCTGTCTGTACAGCCTTCCTCAGCAGGAGTGCTTCAGGATACAGTAGGATTTGTCAGGAAAAGTTCTCGACAGTTATGATTGTCGGCCATTTTTTCCTTTTTTAATTTATTTTTTATATATTGTTGCTTTATTATTTTTTGTCATACTTGACATTAATTGCCCTTCAAATTGCAACCGCCTCTCCAATAACAACCACAGGGTTGGATTGGAATAATTAGTCTCCACTCCTAAGGTACCGGTATGTAGAGAAAAAGTTATAAAAACAAACTTGTCAAAACTCGCAGTTGAGATAACTAAATTATAATGACCTCAATAATCATTTGAAATTTGCTCTCTCGACATTTTGACACGATGCTCTAGCCTTCATCAGGAATAATAAGTATATTGGGTTGATTAGAAAGGCAGCAAGAATGTGGCTTGTAAACCACACCTACTTAGACGACCATTTACCATTTAGTTCTTTCGCTGATAGCAGGCGTGTTTTTCCCATTTTCATATCTTCCAGTCAAGTGATGAGTCTATAGCAATCATGGATGAATTTGACTTTGATGAATAGTTTGTGGTTAATTATGGTTGCTTAGTAACTGCATGACCTCGATCATTAAAGTTATGTAATCACCATTTAGCACCATCGTTCCATATATTATTTTTGTAGTTGCTAGTGCATGCTATTATAACTGCTAAATGGTGCTGAACCACATAGATCAACAGTTGCTCTCGTCATGTTATGGGGTGGAGCGGGTTCCGAGTCATCACTGAAGAGGTCGTCAAATGCTGGAACAAGCAACTGTCTGTGTGTTAGCAGGACACAGTTGGAGGCATGGAGGAGAAGGTGACACCTCAAAATACACCGAAGAGGAAGAGCCGGGAATGACTGCCATAGATGCCAAAGAAGAGCCTGGAGGAAAGGAAGGGCTTGGAGGAGATGCCATGTACACTGAGGCCTGGAGGAGATGCCATGTACACTGAGGCCTGGAGGAGATGCCATGCACACTGAGGCCTGGAGGATATGCCATGCACACTGAGGCCTGGAGGAGATGTCATGTACACTGAGGCCTGGAGGAGATGCCATGTACACTGAGGCCTGGAGGAGATGCCCTGTACACTGAGACCTGGAGGAGATGCCATGCACACTGAGGCCTGGAGGAGATGCCATGCACACTGAGGCCTGGAGGAGATGCCATGTACGTTGAGGCCTGGAGGAGATGCCATGTACGTTGAGGCCTGGAGGAGATGCCATGTGCACTGAGGCCTGGAGGAGATGCCATGTGCACTGAGGCCTGGAGGAGATGCCATGTACACTGAGGCCTGGAGGAGATGCCATGTACACTGAGGCCTGGAGGAGCTGCCATGTACACCGAGGCCTGGAGGAGATGCCATGTACACTGAGGCCTGGAGGTACACTGAGGCCTGGAAGAGATGTCATGCACACTGAGACCTGGAGGAGATGCCATGCACACTGAGGCCTGGAGGAGATGCCATGTACATTGAGGCCTGGAGGAGATGCCATGTGCACTGAGGCCTGGAGGAGATGCCATGTACGTTGAGGCCTGGAGGAGATGCCATGTGCACTGAGGCCTGGAGGAGATGCCATGTACACTGAGGCCTGGAGGAGATGCCATGTACACTGAGGCCTGGAGGAGATGCCATGTACACTGAGGCCTGGAGGAGATGCCATGTACACTGAGGCCTGGAGGAGATGCCATGTGCACTGAGGCCTGGAGGAGATGCCATGTACGTTGAGGCCTGGAGGAGATGCCATGTGCACTGAGGCCTGGAGGATATGCCATGCACACTGAGGCCTGGAGGAGATGTCATGTACACTGAGGCCTGGAGGAGATGCCATGTACACTGAGGCCTGGAGGAGATGCCCTGTACACTGAGACCTGGAGGAGATGCCATGCACACTGAGGCCTGGAGGAGATGCCATGCACACTGAGGCCTGGAGGAGATGCCATGTACGTTGAGGCCTGGAGGAGATGCCATGTGCACTGAGGCCTGGAGGAGATGCCATGTGCACTGAGGCCTGGAGGAGATGCCATGTACACTGAGGCCTGGAGGAGATGCCATGTACACTGAGGCCTGGAGGAGCTGCCATGTACACCGAGGCCTGGAGGAGATGCCATGTACACTGAGGCCTGGAGGTACACTGAGGCCTGGAAGAGATGTCATGCACACTGAGACCTGGAGGAGATGCCATGCACACTGAGGCCTGGAGGAGATGCCATGCACACTGAGGCCTGGAGGAGATGCCATGTACATTGAGGCCTGGAGGAGATGCCATGTGCACTGAGGCCTGGAGGAGATGCCATGTACACTGAGGCCTGGAGGAGATGCCATGTACACTGAGGCCTGGAGGAGATGCCATGTACACTGAGGCCTGGAGGAGATGCCATGTACACTGAGGCCTGGAGGAGATGCCATGTGCACTGAGGCCTGGAGGAGATGCCATGTACACTGAGGCCTGGAGGAGATGCCATGTACACTGAGGCCTGGAGGAGATGCCCTGTACACTGAGACCTGGAGGAGATGCCATGCACACTGAGGCCTGGAGGAGATGCCATGCACACTGAGGCCTGGAGGAGATGCCATGTACGTTGAGGCCTGGAGGAGATGCCATGTGCACTGAGGCCTGGAGGAGATGCCATGTGCACTGAGGCCTGGAGGAGATGCCATGCACACTGAGGCCTGGAGGAGCTGCCATGTACACCGAGGCCTGGAGGAGATGCCATGTACACTGAGGCCTGGAGGTACACTGAGGCCTGGAAGAGATGTCATGCACACTGAGACCTGGAGGAGATGCCATGTATACTGAGGCCTGGAAGAGATGTCATGCACACTGAGGCCTGGAGGAGATGCCATGTACTCTGAGGCCTGGAGGAGATGCCATGTACACTGAGGCCTGGAGGAGATGCCATGTACACTGAGGCCTGGAGGAGATGCCATGTACACTGAGGCCTGGAGGAGATGCCATGTGCACTGAGGCCTGGAGGAGATGCCATGTACACTGAGGCCTGGAGGAGATGCCATGTACACTGAGGCCTGGAGGAGATGCCATGTACACTGAGGCCTGGAGGAGATGCCATGTGTACACTGAGTAAGGGCCTGTATGGGTATACATACGCACATGGAAAGATTGTAGCTAGTCAAGCTGTGAGGGAAAACACATACTGTGGCGACTGAAAACTCGCTGGAATCCAATCACCCAGCAACTACCCAGGAAATTAACCATCCCCACCTTTTCAAATGCTAAGGAAAAGAAAAGTTCCTTCAAACTCTCTCTATCTTACTCACCTTCAAACTCTATCTATATATCTTGACTCACCTTAAACTCTATATATCTTTACTCAACTTCAAACTCTATCTATATATATTTTATTCACCTTCAAACTCTATCAATATGTCCTTATTCACCTTCAAACTCTATCTGTATATCTTTATTCACCTTCAAACTCTATCTTCCTCACCTTCAAACTCTATCTATATATCCTTATTCACCTTCAACCTCTATCTTCCTCACCTTCAAACTCTATCTATATATCCTTATTCACCTTCAACCTCTATCAATATACTCACCTTTCAAATACTCAACTTCAAACTCTATAATCTTTATTCTCCTTCAAAGTTCACTTGATCAACAGTACAATCTCCATCTTGGACCGAGCTAACTAAGCTAGCTGCCTGTCAGAAATGACAGTTGTGCTAACCATGTCACCTGTCACCTCCTCTGGCTGAGTCGCTTGTCCCCAGTAGGCTCTTCTCCTCCATCACAACTTTTGATTCGTCTTCTGAGAGGTCACACTTGTTGTCGTAGCACATCCTCCAGCACGCAACAATAAACCTTCAGCCATTGTCAATAAGGTCAGGATTGACATCACATTTACCCTGGTTACTGGTATAATACTTTCTAGAGCAACTCTCTGTGTGCACGCACATGCACCTCCAAATGCTCGTTGCAATACTGCAAACTATTTATTTTAGAGAATAGTTTCTCTCTCGCATATGTCACGCGTGTATCCATGAAAGATCATTACCACATTGACTCCATGACACTTTGCCATTTAAATGAAAATTGCCTACACCAATATTATGCAACTTTTAAGTCAATACCAACAACACAACACAACAACGACCACAACACAACAACGACTGGATTTGCTTAATTGGCAAGTCAAAAAAAGAAAGCAAACAAAACCGTATCCATATAGACCATAACCACTTTGATGACCCTTTACCATTTACACATCGCCTGACTATCTGTGGTCTACTATTTGTGATCTACACCTGGTAAGCCAATGTGTTACATGCATGGTTACTGCACTCATTAGGTGAGGGAGGGAGCACAGCTAATGCAATCATTAGGCGAGGGAGGGAGCATGGCTACTGCACTCATTAGGTGAGGGAGGGAGCATGGCTACTGCTGCACTCATTAGGTGAGGGAGGGAGCATGGCTACTGCTGCACTCATTAGGTGAGGGAGGGAGCATGGCTACTGCACTCATTACGTGAGGGAGGGAGCATGGCTACTGCACTCATTAGGTGAGGGAGGGAGCATGATTACTGCACTCATTAGGTGAGGGAGGGAGCATGGCTACTGCACTCATTAGGTGAGGGAGGGAGCATGGCTACTGCACTCATTAGGTGAGGGAGGGAGCATGATAACTTAGGATTGGAAATGGATATAAATATGTCCTGAATTCAGAGCTGCATAACTTTCACATATTTCATTGAAAGCACTTTGTATGGATAACTATTGGACACCTGCAGGGACTCTGCAGTTACTTTGCTCTCTCGATTAATATTAGTAATAATGCTGGGTTTTTTTTAGTGTTTTTTTAATTTTATCGTACCAGACTTGGCCCACTTCAAAACAAATAGACCAAACCAGCTGACCTTCAGAATTCCAAGATGCCTTCCACCCAACCAGCTGACCTTTCAGCTGTGCTCCACCAAACCAGCTGACCTTTCAGAACTTCACGCTGCGCTCCTCCAAACCAGCTGACCTTTCAGAACTTCACGCTGCGCTCCACCAAACCAGCTGACCTTTCAGAACTTCACGCTGTCCTCATCCAAACCAACTGACCTTTCAGAACTTCACACTATGCTCCTCCAAACCAGCTGACCTTTCAGAACTTCATGCACCAAACCAGCTGACCTTTCAGAACTTCACGCTATGCTCCTCCAAACCAGCTGACCTTTCAGAACTTCATGCTGTCCTCATCCAAACCAGCTGACCTTCCAGAACTTCATGCTGTCCTCCACCAAACCAGCTGACCTTTCAGAACTTCATGCTATGCTCCTCCAAACCAGCTGACCTTCCAGAACTTCATGCTATGCTCCACCAAACCAGCTGACCTTTCAGAACTTCATGCTATGCTCCTCCAAAGCAGCTGACCTTCCAGAACTTCATGCTGTCCTCATCCAAACCAGCTGACCTTTCAGAACTTCATGCTGTCCTCTACCAAACCAGCTGACCTTTCAGAACTTCACTATGCTACTCCAAACCAGCTGACCTTCCAGAACTTCATGCTATGTTCCACCAAACCAGCTGACCTTCCAGAACTTCATGCTATGCTCCACCAAACCAGCTGACCTTTCAGAACTTCATGCTATGCTCCACCAAACCAGCTGACCTTTCAGAACTTCATGCTGTCCTCCACCAAACCAGCTGACCTTTCAGAACTTCATGCTATGCTCCTCCAAACCAGCTGACCTTCCAGAACTTCATGCTATGTTCCACCAAACCAGCTGACCTTCCAGAACTTCATGCTATGCTCCACCAAACCAGCTGACCTTTCAGAACTTCATGCTATGCTCCACCAAACCAGCTGACCTTTCAGAACTTCATGCTGCTATGCTCCACCAAACCAGCTGACCTTCCAGAACTTCATGCTGTACTCCACCATACTAAGCTCCAGGTTTCAGTTTTGAGCACACCTGACGTGATGCAGCAAATATTCCTGTTTTGCACCTAGAGTCTAGTGCCGGAAATGTCGAAAATAAGTTTTGGCATATTGGCATTTGGGACCTTCACTCCCAAAATCAAACACCCCCTCAGAGCATGTGCATGACAAATGTCACAGTCAAGTGTTGACACCACCATCTACATAATACCATTCATTGTCCAAATAGTCGAATATTTTTTCCGTCAAAATTTGCCGCTGAACCTTAGCCAGATATATTAATGGAGAATTTGATTTGGCACAGTTGAGGCCAAAGTTTGTGGTCGTCAAATAAAATAAATGCCGGTACTAAACACACGCCCACCATATGCATGGTGATTATCACACCCACTTTATCCCCTGGCTTTAATTTGCTCAAGATCCAACGCATAAAGTAGAGAGACAGTAGAGAGACGTGCTTTGATGTATACGGTGGCCTCTCATAGCTAGCAAGATGGAGTATGTTAATGGTGGCCTCTCATACAAGCAAGATGGAGTATGTATATGGTGTCCTCTCATAGCTAGCAAGATGGAGTATGTTAATGGTGGCCTCTCATAGCTAAGATGGAGTATGTATATGGTGGCCTCTCATAGCCAGCAAGATGGAGTATATGGTGGCCTCTCATAGCTAGCAAGATGGAGTATGTTAATGGTGGCCTCTCGTAGCTAAGATGGAGTATGTATATGGTGCCCTCTCATAGCCAGCAAGATGGAGTATATTAATGGTGGCCTCTCATAGCTAGCAAGATGTCCAAGAGTATGTTAATGGTGGCTCTCATAGCTAGCAAGAATGGTGGCCTCTCATAGCTAAGATGGTGTATGTATATGATGGCCTCTCATAGCCAGCAATGGTGGCCTCTCATAGCTAGCAAGATGTCCAAGAGTATGTTAATGGTGGCTCTCAAGAATGGTGGCCTCTCATAGCTAAGATGGTGTATGTATATGGTGGCCTCATAGCTAGCAACTTAAAAAATATCCATAGCTGCTTGATCCTTTCACAAGTAGATCTGGCCACACCCACTTTACCGTCGCTGCCAAAGTGAGATAGCACGTCCTTTTCTCTCAGCATCTAAAAAGTAATTAGTGACGGGTCAGTTATGTCAGACCAAACTGTTGAGAGTCGGTAATTTTAGACCACACCCCCATTTCATCTCGCTGATTGCATTGTGGGTGTGCGCTTTTGTATTAAAAAAAAGCCTTTTTCTTTATATTTTTGTGTTCTCTCTCGTTCTTATTTCTCAGTTCTATAAGTTGGACATCATCTACGAGTGTCCTGACGGGACATTGGCCATGGCTCCTCCCACTTTTATCCTGGAGGAGGTGCACAAGGTACTAGAAGCAGCTCCTGAGTCTTGTGATTATCCTGTCGGCGTCCTCACCACCGAACACAGAGACACCTGGGCCAAGACTAGAGAAGAACTTCTACTAGGTGTGTGGGTGGGTCTGAGGGTGTATGTGTGGATCTGAGGGTGTGTGTGTGGGTCTGAGGGTGTGTGTGTGGGTCTGAGGGTGTGTGTGTGGGTCTGAGGGTGTATGTGTGGGTCTGAGGGTGTGTGTGTGGGTCTGAGGGTGTGTGTGTGTGTCTGAGGGTGGGTGTGTGGGTCTGAGGGTGTATGTGTGTGTGGGTCTGATGGTGTGTGTGTGGGTCTGAGGGTGTATGTGTGGGTCTGAGGGTGTATGTGTGGGTCTGAGGTGTATGTATGTGGGTCTGAGGGTGTATGTGTGTGCATCTGAGGGTGTGTGTATGGGTCTGAGGGTGTATGTGTGCATCTGAGGGTGTGTGTGTGTGGGTCTGAGGGTGTGTGTGTGGGTCTGAGGGTGTGCGTGTGGGTCTGAGGGTGTGTGTGTGTGGGTCTGAGGGTGTGTGTGTGTGGGTCTGAGAGTGTGTGTGTGTGGGTCTGAGGGTGTACGTGTGTGGGTCTGAGGGTGTGTGTGTGGGTCTGAGGGTGTACGTGTGTGTGGGTCTGAGTGTTTGTGTGTGTGGGTCTTTGAGGGTGTGTGTGTGGGTCTGAGGGTGTGTGTCTGAGGGTGTGTGTGTGGGTCTGAGGGTGTGTGTGTGGGTCTGAGGGTGTACATGTATGTGTGGGTCTGAGGGTGTATGTGTGGGTCTGAGGTGTATGTATGTGGGTCTGAGGGTGTATGTGTGTGCATCTGAGGGTGTGTGTGTGGGTCTGAGGGTGTATGTGTGTGTGGGTCTGAGGGTGTACTGTATGTGTGCGTCTGAGGGTGTGTGTGTGTGGGTCTGAGGGTGTGTGTGTGGGTCTGAGGGTGTGTGTGTGGGTCTGAGGGTGTGTGTGTGTGGGTCTGAGGGTGTGTGTGTGTGGGTCTGAGGGTGTGTGTGTGTGGGTCTGAGGGTGTACGTGTGTGGGTCTGAGGGTGTGTGTGTGGGTCTGAGGGTGTACGTGTGTGGGAGTCTGAGTGTGTGTGTGTGTGGGTCTTTGAGGGTGTGGGTCTGAGGGTGTGTGTGTGCGTCTGAGGGGGGTGGGTGGGTCTGAGGGTGTGTGTGTATGTGGGTCTGAGGGTGTGTGTGTGTGTGGGTCTGAGGGTGTGTGTGTAGGTTTGTGTATATATACTGTAAGTGACATCATACTAGAGCAATAACTATCTATCAGCTGATGACATGATACATTAGTTGACATAACCCTCTCACCAGCATAAGCATCATGCATATATTGCAAGGACCAATGGCTGCTCCTCATGAAAGATCACATAAAAATACTTGAGGATGCCCTGACTCTTACCTGAAATACCTGAGGATGCACGAGTATTACCTGAAATACCTGAGAATGCACGAGTATTACCTGAAATACCTGAGGATGCCCCGAGTACTACCTGAGGATGCACGAGTATTACCTGAAATACCTGAGGATGCCCCGAGTATTACCTCAAATACTTGAGGATGCCCCTAGTACTACCTGAAATACCTGAGGATGCACGAGTATTACTTGAAATACTTGAGGATGCCCCGAGTATTACCTGAAATACCTGAGGATGCCCCTAGTATTACCTGAAATACTTGAGGATGCCCCTAGTATTACCTGAAATACCTGAGGATGGCCAAGTATTTCTCTATGACTGTGTGAAGTTATATGGAATGTTTATGACTTTGGTAACTATGGTAAACATTATTCACTTTAACCGAGAAGAAATTATCAGTCAATTTTTTTAAAGCAAGATTTTTTTTGATCTGCCAGAGAGTGTACATGATAGTTCCTATGCTTGCCTGGGAAGCTCTGAAATTGGTTATATTGCTGTAGCATCCATGGGGTGAGCTGTTGTCGATGATGCATACAATAGCTGGTCTTGTCCCTACACTATCTAGAGAAGATGCTGATGGCAGTGACGACCAGCATGACTTGTCCCAAAGTAAGTAATGATGTATAGATGGAATGGGAAGCAAACAGCTCTATATTCTGCAGGGAGCTATGTATGAACAAGTGCAATGGAATGATAAGTTTATTCTCTGAGAAGAGATTCTGGATCTCTCAACTGTTCTCATTCATCTGACTCCATGAATCGCTAGCTTAGACACCCACACTCTGTTGTGGGAGTGCTACATGTATATATATATATATATATGTATATATTATACACTAGCTTAGATACCCACACTCTGTTGTGAGAGTGCTATATATATATATATATATATTATACACTAGCTTAGACACCCACACTCTGTTGTGAGAGTGCTACATATATATATATATATATTATTATACACTAGCTTAGACACCCACACTCTGTTGTGAGAGTGCTATATATATATATATATATATATATATATATATATATATATATATATATTATACACTAGCTTAGACACCCACACTCTGTTGTGAGAGTGCTATATATATATATATATTATACACTAGCTTAGACACCCACACTCTGTTGTGAGAGTGCTATATATACATATATATATTATACACTAGCTTAGACACCCACACTCTGTTGTGAGAGTGCTATATATATATTATATATATATATGTATACACTAGCTTAGACACCCACACTCTGTTGTGACAGTATATATTATACACTAGCTTAGATACCCACACTCGGTTATGGAGTGTTATTCTGCAGATGCAGACAGGAAACACCAAAGAGGCTGTAGGAAAACTGAAAAGGAGCAGCACAAATAGATTATGCAGCTGTCAGCACACACCATCAGACTCATATCTTTGTTGCGAATATTTTTCAATCATAAACCTTCTGAGAAATGAAAACTGGTTGAGGTTTAAATGTTGTTGTTGTTGTTGTTGTTTATTTTAAAAAAATGAAACTTTTTTTCTCCTTCCCCCCCTGTTCCCTGATCTACCCTTGATCTTCTCAACAAGTTTGGTGCAAATCAGTTCAGGCATTTGGCCAGGCATAAGCAATACACACGCACAGACAGATGGACATATCAACTTGATATATATATATATGCTTTAGCCAGGGAGAAGCAAACAACTTTATGGGATTGACTTCTCAAAAACTGAAACTGTACCCATGTAGACCCCAACCATACATAGATGACCCTTTACCATTAATAAGCATGCACAAGTTAGACCATCCTTTTCCATATACAGGCATCAACCTATCATTTTTAAAAACAAATACCATGTCGATGGACATGTCATCACGTATGTAGAGTTCGTATGCATGCCGACTCAGCAATAACCCATCCACAGTCACCTTGGTACATAAGATCATGAAACATCCATGGGTGGGGGGGGGGGCTTCTATGAACATCTTCTTGTTGTTACTATGCGTAACTGTCCTCGGAAAGTGTAAATCCTTCTTCTTGCATCCTTAACTCAACTACTTCCTGTTGTTGTTAAACAGACCCATTGAACCAGTGCTCTCTGGATGCTATTGAGTCGTCTCAGGCTATCTTCTGCTTGGACAGGGGGACTGCAGCTTCAGGTACAGAGTCGTCCCAAGCCAGTTCAAGGTCCATGTACTGGGACTCCTACAAAACCAGGATGGCCAATCGTTTTCTCCATGGAAATGGGACTAGGAATAACAGCTGCAACCGATGGTTTGATCATGCAGTGCAAGTATGTGTATACTGTACATGTACATACACACACATGCACACACAGATACATGCATGCACATGCACACATACGGATATGCACACAGATTCGCACATGCACAATACACACTCATATACACACACACAGTACATACACACATGCACACACATACATGCATGCACATATACACACATGCACACACACACACACAGATACACACAACTCTCTATAGCTGGTAATATGCACATTATATAACTAATAATCGAGGTGTACTTCTAGATTGTGTGTGTATGTTTATCCTTGATACAGTGGTGTAGCTAGGAAGCTCAATCTTTGCAGCAGGTATGCCTTTACACTGGAGCAGACATAGGCCACCTAATGTTGTGTTAGGTGTCGTTGGACTCCAAGCTCTCTGGAAGCCACCATCACCTAAAGAATGCGGCACTTGCGATTGTCAACCCTTTTTTTTTAGGGATAGATGCATATGCCATTTTTCACTTTCACAGTGGTAATGGCTGCATCACCAAAAAACCACGCTAGCTATATATGTTAGAGCTCACGTAATGCAAGCAGTTTGCTAGCAAGGCTGCCTCTGACCTTCTAGTAGAAAAATGTTGCAGTTGCTGAAATGCCGAAACTTACTAAAGGGCAGAAGGATCGTCAATGGATTCGACCAAAAAATAGAGTAGTTATAGTAGTGCAGCTAGTGTTTAGAGGAGACTGGACATCACACCAGCTTGAAAACACTTCTGCAACGAGTGCCGGTGTGTCTGCTAATAGATATAAACACACACACACCCAACCCTGGTGAGCATGGCACACACACCCAACCCTGGTGAGCATGGCACATCACACCCAACCCTGGTGAGCGTGGCACACACCCAACCCTGGAGAGCGTGGCAGACACACCCAACCCTGGTGAGCGTGGCACACACCCAACCCTGGTGAGCGTGGCACACACCCAACCCTGGTGAGCATGGCACATACCCAACCCTGGTAAGCGTGGCACACACCCAACCCTGGTGAGCATGGCACACACCCAACCCTGGTGAGCGTGGCAGACACACCCAACCCTGGTGAGCGTGGCACACACCCAACCCTGGTGAGTATGGCACACCCACCCAACCCTGGTGAGCGTGGCACACACACCCAACCCTGGTGAGCGTGGCAGACACCCAACCCTGATGAGCGTGGCACACACCCAACCCTGGTGAGCGTGGCAGACACACCCAACCCTGGTGAGCGTGGCAGACACACCCAACCCTGGAGAGCGTGGCAGACACACCCAACCCTGGTGAGCGTGGCACACACCCAACCCTGGTGAGCATAATACATACACTGAACCCTAGTGAGCATGGCACATCACACCCAACCCTGGTGAGCATGGCACATCACACCGTATGGTGAGTGGATCATAAACTTCTTGGTTGGCACATGTTCAATTGAAATAGAACCAATACTAAGCTGCTGTGCACATAATTAGTGCAGTAATCTTGCTTTGTAAAAGGTTCAGGATAAATCTATTTTATTTATTCAGGTATTGATGGGTGAAGATGGTGGAGCTGGGAATATTTTGGAGCACTCTGCAGCTGACGGTCCTTGTGCAATCATGCTGAACAGTTTTTCTCTGGACCTCATGTGAGTGTGGCTGTCATTCTTGCTTCAATCACACACGCTGTGACCGGAGGCCTGGCCTCTGCAGTGAACGGGATAGTATAGAGTCGCCATAATCACACATGCTGTGACCGGAGGCCTGGCCTCTGCAGTGGACGGGATAGTATAGAGTAGCCATAATCACACATGCTGTGACCGGAGGCCTGGCCTCTGCAGTGGACGGGATAATATAGAGTCGCCATAATCACACATGCTGTGACCGGGAGGCCTGGCCTCTGCAGTGGACGGGATAGTATAGAGTAGCCATAATCACACATGCTGTGACCGGAGGCCTGGCCTCTGCGGTGGACGGGATAGTATAGTGTAGCCATAATCACACACACTGTGACCGGAGGCCTGACCTCTGCGGTGGATGAGATAGTATAGAGTAGCCATAATCACACACACTGTGACCGGAGGCCTGACCTCTGCGGTGGATGAGATAGTATAGAGTAGCCATAATCACACATGCTGTGATCGGAGGCCTGGCCTCTGCAGTGAACAGGATAATATAGAGTAGCCATAATCACACACGCTGTGACCGGAGGCCTGGCCTCTGCAGTGGATGGGATAGTATAGAGTAGCCATAATCACACATGCTGTGACCGGAGGGGAGGCCTGGCCTCTGTGTTGGACGGGATAATATAGAGTAGCCATAATCACACACGCTGTGACCGGAGGCCTGGCCTCTGCAGTGAACGGGATAATATAGAGTTGCCATAATCACACATGTATGCTGTGACCGGAGGCCTGGCCTCTGGGGTGGACGGGACAATATAGAGTAGCTATAATCACACACACCGGGACCGGAGGCCTGGCATCTGCGGTGGACGGGATAATATATACATACATGTAGATTGTCCTTGGTCTTTCACCAAGATTTGCCAAAATCTGTCTAATTATAGGGCGATTCATGACATCTTCTCTGAGACATCTCCTGTCCCCACTTCAGTACTGCGAGGCTTCCAACCTTTGCAATGGAACATCTCTCCCCTGGTGGCCTCTGACATACGGACAGCCATGACCAAGATAGACCGGTGAGTGCACCACGAGGAAGCAGGGAAGCTTGTTGCCTTGGTGGTGCAACTCTTATTGTGGCTATAGTTACGAGTGGGTGGGTCTTGCAAATCACAATTAATTGCCTGGGTGTCAGTGTTCTCCCCGGGTTTTTTGTAGGGTTAGTGGGTGTGTCATCAGTGGAGTGTCATCAGTGGAGTGTCATCAGTGGAGTGGCAGGCTTAATAAATCATGGGAAGGGGGGTGTTTCTCGAGGCTTATTCCTTTATATTGTTGTGCAGGTTGCCGGGGGTGCACTGCATTACGTACATGTATAATAACACTTACATGGCAGTTACAGTGATCAACATGCAGCGATGATGATACAGTCTGTCTGTTCATTTCATGACTCCATGCCAAGTTGTTTGGAGGGAGGTGCCTGACCCACGCACACCTATTGGCTGGTGCTGTGTTAGCATGGCCAGTCTTGCTCATCCTAGCACTGAGTTAACAAGGCTATTAATTTGGTTACTTGCTGTCATTGTGCCTAGCATTTTTTCTTTTTTCCACCTTATCCTAAGCAGCCTGAGGGGTTTCATTTTTTCTTGGAGAAGGTTCGGAAGCTTCTTACCTGCTATCTTACCAGGGGGATGTATTGGTGTAGTGATGGCAGTGCTAATGTCTTAACCTCTGAGAATTACACTCGCCCATTCACTGCACCTGGTGATAGTAGAATGACCCAAGGTAACTTGTTTTCTCTGACTGACAGTTGGTGACAAGGTTTGTCCACACTATGCCACTTGCAGTGGAAAGAAGAAAATTATTCTGTTCCTCTTGTGGGTGAGCCACCTACAAAATTATTCTGTTCCTCTTGTGGGTTAGCCACCTACAAAATTATTCTGTACCTCTTGTGGGTGAGCTACCTACAAAATTATTCTGTTCCTCTTGTGGGTGAGCTACCTACAAAATTATTCTGTTCCTTTTGTGGGTGAGCCACCTACAAAATTATTCTGTTCCTCTTGTGGGTGAGCTACCTACACACCTGAAGGAGACCTGTGTGCAGAACATCTTGTGGGTGAGCTACCTACACACCTGAAGGAGACCTGTGTGCAGAACATCTTGTGGGTGAGCTACCTACACACCTGAAGGAGACCTGTGTGCAGAACATCTTGTGGGTGAGCTACTTACACAACTGAAGGAGACCTGTGTGCAGAACATCTTGTGGGTGAGCTACCTACACACCTGAAGGAGACCTGTGTGTAGAACATCTTGTGGGTGAGCTACCTACACACCTGAAGGAGACCTGTGTGCAGAACATCTTGTGGGTGAGCTACTTACACACCTGAAGGAGACCTGTGTGCAGAACATCTTGTGGGTGAGCTACCTACACACCTGAAGGAGACCTGTGTGCAGAACATCTTGTGGGTGAGCTACCTACACACCTGAAGGAGACCTGTGTGCAGAACATCTTGTGGGTGAGCTACCTACACACCTGAAGGAGACCTGTGTGCAGAACATCTTGTGGGTGAGCTACCTACACACCTGAAGGAGACCTGTGTGCAGAACATCTTGTGGGTGAGCTACCTACACACCTGAAGGAGACCTGTGTGCAGAACATCTTGTGGGTGAGCTACCTACACACCTGAAGGAGACCTGTGTGCAGAACATCTTGTGGGTGAGCTATGTACAGTACCTACACACCTGAAGGAGACCTGTGTGCAGAACATCTTGTGGGTGAGCTACCTACACACCTGAAGGAGACCTGTGTGCAGAACATCTTGTGGGTGAGCTACCTACACACCTGAAGGAGACCTGTGTGCAGAACATCTTGTGGGTGAGCTACCTACACACCTGAAGGAGACCTGTGTGCAGAACATCTTGTGGGTGAGCTACTTACACACCTGAAGGAGAACTGTGTGCAGAACATCTTGTGGGTGAGCTACCTACACACCTGAAGGAGACCTGTGTGCAGAACATCTTGTGGGTGAGCTACCTACACACCTGAAGGAGACCTGTGTGCAGAACATCTTGTGGGTGAGCTACCTACACACCTGAAGGAGACCTGTGTGCAGAACATCTTGTTGGTGAGCTACCTACACACCTGAAGGAGACCTGTGTGCAGAACATCTTGTGGGTGGGCTACTTACACACCTGAAGGAGACCTGTGTGCAGAACATCTTGTGGGTGAGCTACCTACACACCTGAAGGAGACCTGTGTGCAGAACATCTTGTGGGTGAGCTACCTACACACCTGAAGGAGACCTGTGTGCAGAACATCTTGTGGGTGAGCTACGTACCTACACACCTGAAGGAGACCTGTGTGCAGAACATCTTGTGGGTGAGCTACTTACACACCTGAAGGAGACCTGTGTGCAGAACATCTTGTGGGTGAGCTACCTACACACCTGAAGGAGACCTGTGTGCAGAACATCTTGTGGGTGAGCTACCTACACACCTGAAGGAGACCTGTGTGCAGAACATCTTGTGGGTGAGCTACCTACACACCTGAAGGAGACCTGTGTGCAGAACATCTTGTGGGTGAGCTACTTACACACCTGAAGGAGACCTGTGTGCAGAACATCTTGTGGGTGAGCTACCTACACACCTGAAGGAGACCTGTGTGCAGAACATCTTGTGGGTGAGCTACCTACACACCTGAAGGAGACCTGTGTGCAGAACATCTTGTGGGTGAGCTACCTACACACCTGAAGGAGACCTGTGTGCAGAACATCTTGTGGGTGAGCTACCTACACACCTGAAGGAGACCTGTGTGTAGAACATCTTGTGGGTGGGCTACCTACACACCTGAAGGAGACCTGTGTGCAGAACATCTTGTGGGTGAGCTACCTACACACCTGAAGGAGACCTGTGTGCAGAACATCTTGTGGGTGAGCTACCTACACACCTGAAGGAGACCTGTGTGCAGAACATCTTGTGGGTGAGCTACCTACACACCTGAAGGAGACCTGTGTGCAGAACATCTTGTGGGTGAGCTACCTACACACCTGAAGGAGACCTGTGTGCAGAACATCTTGTGGGTGAGCTACCTACACACCTGAAGGAGACCTGTGTGTAGAACATCTTGTGGGTGAGCTACTTACACACCTGAAGGAGACCTGTGTGCAGAACATCTTGTGGGTGAGCTACCTACAGACCTGAAGGAGACCTGTGTGCAGAACATCTTGTGGGTGAGCTACCTACAGACCTGAAGGAGACCTGTGTGCAGAACATCTTGTGGGTGAGCTACCTACAGACCTGAAGGAGACCTGTGTGCAGAACATCTTGTGGGTGAGCTACTTACACACCTGAAGGAGACCTGTGTGCAGAACATCTTGTGGGTGAGTTACCTACACACCTGAAGGAGACCTGTGTGCAGAACATCTTGTGGGTGAGCTACCTACACACCTGAAGGAGACCTGTGTGCAGAACATCTTGTGGGTGAGCTACCTACACACCTGAAGGAGACCTGTGTGCAGAACATCTTGTGGGTGAGCTACCTACACACCTGAAGGAGACCTGTGTGCAGAACATCTTGTGGGTGAGCTACCTACACACCTGAAGGAGACCTGTGTGCAGAACATCTTGTGGGTGAGCTACCTACACACCTGAAGGAGACCTGTGTGCAGAACATCTTGTGGGTGAGCTACCTACACACCTGAAGGAGACCTGTGTGCAGAACATCTTGTGGGTGAGCTACCTACACACCTGAAGGAGACCTGTGTGCAGAACATCTTGTGGGTGAGCTACTTACACACCTGAAGGAGACCTGTGTGCAGAACATCTTGTGGGTGAGCTACCTACACACCTGAAGGAGACCTGTGTGCAGAACATCTTGTGGATGAGCTATCTACACACCTGAAGGAGACCTGTGTGCAGAACATCTTGTGGGTGAGCTACCTACAGACCTGAAGGAGACCTGTGTGCAGAACATCTTGTGGGTGAGCTACTTACACACCTGAAGGAGACCTGTGTGCAGAACATCTTGTGGGTGAGCTACCTACACACCTGAAGGAGACCTGTGTGCAGAAATCTTGTGGGTGAGCTACCTACACACCTGAAGGAGACCTGTGTGCAGAACATCTTGTGGGTGAGCTACCTACACACCTGAAGGAGACCTGTGTGCAGAACATCTTGTGGGTGAGCTACTTACATACCTGAAGGAGACCTGTGTGCAGAACATCTTGTGGGTGAGCTACTTACATACCTGAAGGAGACCTGTGTGCAGAACATCTTGTGGGTGAGCTACCTACACACCTGAAGGAGACCTGTGTGCAGAACATCTTGTGGGTGAGCTACCTACACACCTGAAGGAGATCTGTGTGCAGAACATCTTGTGGGTGAGTTACCTACACACCTGAAGGAGACCTGTGTGCAGAACATCTTGTGGGTGAGCTACCTACACACCTGAAGGAGACCTGTGTGCAGAACATCTTGTGGGTGAGCTACCTACACACCTGAAGGAGACCTGTGTGCAGAACATCTTTTGGGTGAGCTACCTACACACCTGAAGGAGACCTGTGTGCAGAACATCTTGTGGGTGAGCTACCTACACACCTGAAGGAGACCTGTGTGCAGAACATCTTGTGGGTGAGCTACCTACACACCTGAAGGAGACCTGTGTGCAGAACATCTTGTGGGTGAGCTACCTACACACCTGAAGGAGACCTGTGTGCAGAACATCTTGTGGGTGGGCTACCTACACACCTGAAGGAGACCTGTGTGCAGAACATCTTGTGGGTGAGCTACCTACACACCTGAAGGAGACCTGTGTGCAGAACATCTTGTGGGTGAGCTACCTACACACCTGAAGGAGACCTGTGTGCAGAACATCTTGTGGGTGAGCTACCTACACACCTGAAGGAGACCTGTGTGCAGAACATCTTGTGGGTGAGCTACCTACACACCTGAAGGAGACCTGTGTGCAGAACATCTTGTGGGTGAGCTACCTACACACCTGAAGGAGACCTGTGTGCAGAACATCTTGTGGGTGAGCTACCTACACACCTGAAGGAGACCTGTGTGCAGAACATCTTGTGGGTGAGCTACCTACACACCTGAAGGAGACCTGTGTGCAGAACATCTTGTGGGTGAGCTACCTACACACCTGAAGGAGACCTGTGTGCAGAACATCTTGTGGGTGAGCTACCTACACACCTGAAGGAGACCTGTGTGCAGAACATCTTGTGGGTGAGCTACCTACACACCTGAAGGAGACCTGTGTGCAGAACATCTTGTGGGTGAGCTACCTACACACCTGAAGGAGACCTGTGTGCAGAACATCTTGTGGGTGAGCTACCTACACACCTGAAGGAGACCTGTGTGCAGAACATCTTGTGGGTGAGCTACCTACACACCTGAAGGAGACCTGTGTGCAGAACATCTTGTGGGTGAGCTACCTACACACCTGAAGGAGACCTGTGTGCAGAACATCTTGTGGGTGAGCTACCTACACACCTGAAGGAGACCTGTGTGCAGAACATCTTGTGGTGAGCTACCTACACACCTGAAGGAGACCTGTGTGCAGAACATCTTGTGGGTGAGCTACCTACACACCTGAAGGAGACCTGTGTGCAGAACATCTTGTGGGTGAGCTACCTACACACCTGAAGGAGACCTGTGTGCAGAACATCTTGTGGGTGAGCTACCTACACACCTGAAGGAGACCTGTGTGCAGAACATCTTGTGGGTGAGCTACCTACACACCTGAAGGAGACCTGTGTGCAGAACATCTTGTGGGTGAGCTACCTACACACCTGAAGGAGACCTGTGTGCAGAACATCTTGTGGGTGAGCTACTTACACACCTGAAGGAGACCTGTGTGCAGAACATCTTGTGGGTGAGCTACCTACACACCTGAAGGAGACCTGTGTGCAGAACATCTTGTGGGTGAGCTACCTACACACCTGAAGGAGACCTGTGTGCAGAACATCTTGTGGGTGAGCTACGTACCTACACACCTGAAGGAGACCTGTGTGCAGAACATCTTGTGGGTGAGCTACCTACACACCTGAAGGAGACCTGTGTGCAGAACATCTTGTGGGTGAGCTACCTACACACCTGAAGGAGACCTGTGTGCAGAACATCTTGTGGGTGAGCTACCTACACACCTGAAGGAGACCTGTGTGCAGAACATCTTGTGGGTGAGCTACTACACACCTGAAGGAGACCTGTGTGCAGAACATCTTGTGGGTGAGCTACCTACACACCTGAAGGAGACCTGTGTGCAGAACATCTTGTGGGTGAGCTACCTACACACCTGAAGGAGACCTGTGTGCAGAACATCTTGTGGGTGAGCTACCTACACACCTGAAGGAGACCTGTGTGCAGAACATCTTGTGGGTGAGCTACCTACACACCTGAAGGAGACCTGTGTGTAGAACATCTTGTGGGTGAGCTACCTACACACCTGAAGGAGACCTGTGTGCAGAACATCTTGTGGGTGAGCTACCTACACACCTGAAGGAGACCTGTGTGCAGAACATCTTGTGGGTGAGCTACCTACACACCTGAAGGAGACCTGTGTGCAGAACATCTTGTGGGTGAGCTACCTACACACCTGAAGGAGACCTGTGTGCAGAACATCTTGTGGGTGAGCTACCTACACACCTGAAGGAGACCTGTGTGCAGAACATCTTGTGGGTGAGCTACCTACACACCTGAAGGAGACCTGTGTGCAGAACATCTTGTGGGTGAGCTACCCTACACACCTGAAGGAGACCTGTGTGCAGAACATCTTGTGGGTGAGCTACCTACACACCTGAAGGAGACCTGTGTGCAGAACATCTTGTGGGTGAGCTACCTACACACCTGAAGGAGACCTGTGTGCAGAACATCTTGTGGGTGAGCTACCTACACACCTGAAGGAGACCTGTGTGCAGAACATCTTGTGGGTGAGCTACCTACACACCTGAAGGAGACCTGTGTGCAGAACATCTTGTGGGTGAGCTACCTACACACCTGAAGGAGACCTGTGTGCAGAACATCTTGTGGGTGAGCTACCTACACACCTGAAGGAGACCTGTGTGCAGAACATCTTGTGGGTGAGCTACCTACACACCTGAAGGAGACCTGTGTGCAGAACATCTTGTGGGTGAGCTACCTACACACCTGAAGGAGACCTGTGTGCAGAACATCTTGTGGGTGAGCTACCTACACACCTGAAGGAGACCTGTGTGCAGAACATCTTGTGGGTGAGCTACCTACACACCTGAAGGAGACCTGTGTGCAGAACATCTTGTGGGTGAGCTACCTACACACCTGAAGGAGACCTGTGTGCAGAACATCTTGTGGGTGAGCTACCTACACACCTGAAGGAGACCTGTGTGCAGAACATCTTGTGGGTGAGCTACCTACACACCTGAAGGAGACCTGTGTGCAGAACATCTTGTGGGTGAGCTACCTACACACCTGAAGGAGACCTGTGTGCAGAACATCTTGTGGGTGAGCTACCTACACACCTGAAGGAGACCTGTGTGCAGAACATCTTGTGGGTGAGCTACCTACAGACCTGAAGGAGACCTGTGTGCAGAACATCTTGTGGGTGAGCTACTTACACACCTGAAGGAGACCTGTGTGCAGAACATCTTGTGGGTGAGCTACCTACACACCTGAAGGAGACCTGTGTGCAGAAATCTTGTGGTGAGCTACCTACACACCTGAAGGAGACCTGTGTGCAGAACATCTTGTGGGTGAGCTTACCTTACACACCTGAAGGAGACCTGTGTGCAGAACATCTTGTGGGTGAGC